>JAHWFO010066747.1:3834248-3861870 GCA_023313115.1 Rhysida immarginata | reverse complement strand
TAGGGCACTTGCTACTAAACCAAAAACAATTATCATTATTTTCTCATTATATTCACCCATTACATGTTGTTACGAGTCGTTTGATATATTACATGCCATATCTTAGCATTGAAAGTTCCAATGGTTTCATAGGGCACCATTAGGGCACATGCTACTAAACCAATAACAATTATCATAATTTTCTCATGATATTCACTCCTTACATGTTGTTACGAGTCGTTTGATATATTACATGCCATGTGTTAGAATTGAAACTTCCAATGGTACCATATCATGACATAGGGCACCATTAGGGCACGTGCTACTAAACTGTTAACCATTATCATTATTTTCTCGTGATAGTCACTCATGGCACGTTGTTACGAGTCGTTTGATATATTACATGTCATATCTTAGCATTGAAATTTTCAATGGTACCATATGGTTTCATAGGGCACCATTAGGGCACGTGCTAGTAAACCAATAACCATTATCATTATTTTCTCGTGATATTCACTCCTTACATGTTGTTACGAGTCGTTTGATATATTACATGCCATATCTTAGCATTGAAAGTTCCAAGGTTACCATATGGTACCATAGGGCACCATTAGGGCACGTGCTACTAAACCAATAACTATGATCATTATTTACACGTGATATTTACTCATGGCACGTTATTGCGAGTCGTTTGATATATTACATGCTATATTTTAGCATTGAAAGTTCCAATGGTACCACTTGGTACCATTAAAACCCATACTACTAAACAATTCAGACATCACTATATACCGTTATATTCATTCGTGAGACATCCTTGCACGTACACGTGCCATTAGACCGATACTTGCTATCACTAGTTACTCTTTTATATTCGTTCATGATATGTTCTGACAATTTGTTTGATATATTACATGCCATATCTTGTTATAGGAAATGTTTAAGAGGGTACCATAATGGTACCATGAAAGCACGTGCTATTAGAGCACGTACTTATTCCTGCTATCTCACGTTCGTACTTCTGCGTACTCTGTCCCATTTTAATGGATTGGTGAAAACAGACTGTGAAAAAGTTAATTCGTTTTCAAGTTATCGTAATAAATGCTAAGCTCCCTAGGAATAAAAAAATTCTCTTGATTTAGGGACCGAACTGCCCTTTTAATAATCGTCAAACACGTGCATCCTGCACGCACACCATCTCATTAACGTTTAGAGCACGCGCAGAACCGAACCCATGTTCTCAACACGCGTTTTACCAAATGCGAGGATAATTCGTTTCTTCCAGCAATTCAAGACATGATTGAATGAATTGTGAGATTGCAATACATGTAATTCAATACATGCAACCAATGAATTGTGGGATTGTCTACAGACGGACGGACGGACGGACAGCTGGACAAACCGATCACATAAGCACATTTCTATATATAGAAAATGTGCTAAAAACAAAAATATAGAGTAAATATGTTATATTTGAAAAAAAAACATTTTATTTAAAACTATTGAGAGAAGAATGTAAAAATGTTCACAAAAAAAAAACGGGAAAGCAGATGAAACGTAGTTCCCATGGCATTTCCATTACAACGAAATATAGTGCCCCTCTTTTTCACCAGGATCGCTGGCATACCAGGCGCAACCGCTCACATTCTCTAATGTCGTATCTGTCTACTCGGTAATCTGTGATTTTACGTCAATCTCCCGCAAATGGATTGTGGGAGAGGCAAGCCATATATAACGTCAGATAACTACGTTGATTAACGTTTTTTTCAACGGAATTTTTTAATAATTTAATTCAAGTTAATTAAGAACTTTGAAAACCGATTCTACGATGTATCAAAGATGAAAAGAAATTATTATTCCATTACCACGATTTCTTATTGATGGTCTCTGATTATTACGTGCAACGGCGAGCTAATATAAACATGATTGCTTCACATGAGTGATGACGTGACACAACGCAACAAGACAATTTTTCGTTTATATAAAACATTTTTATTATTGAATACAAATTTTTGTGTTTTAACATTATATTAGTATAATAAATAAACTGCTTTATTATTTTATTTATTATTTTCAAAATTGTGTCCTCACAAGCATCATGAAAATGTATTGAAAAATGACGTAGTGATTTCCAGTCATGTGGTAAAGTTTTCAATCTGTTTCTCTTCATCTGTGGTCATAGGGGCCGCAAATTTTGCCTTGCAAGGGTTCTTTAACGTGCGGTCGGCAAACGACTACACGGGACCAACGGCTTTACTTCCCTTCCGAAGGAAGTGCATGATCTCAGCATTTCCCTCTGAAAAATCCTCGTCGTCCTCGGCCGGAATCGAGCCCGCATAATTGGGCATCAGAGGCTATAAATCAATTGTGAAAGTGAAGCGAATGTTTCAAAAAGTGTTTAAAACAAAGAAAGCACCGCCCAGCAGCGCGATAAGAACATTCGCGAAGCAATTTCAATCCACTGGACCTGTTGAAGGTAAGAAGAAAGGAGGGAGCAAGCTTCGTGCTCGCATACCGCAGAATGTGGAGCAGGTTCGTGCAAGCGTAGTCGAGTCACCAACGAAAAAATAGATCCGCAGATTGCCTGTGGAGACTAACATCCTTACACGACAGTATGGAGAATACTGCACAAAGATCTGCAGATGTTTCCCTATAAAATGCGCCAAATGAACAATCATGTTATGCAGCAACTGATCCATCAATTCAACAACAAGGTCATCTCCAACCGTTTCCCAAACCTCTTCAACGACGGATTCAGCTGGCCACCGACCAGTCCTGACCTTAACGCCTGTGACTTTTTTTTTGGCGGTTCCTTAAGGAGAAGGTGTTCAGCAGACATACCCGCACCATGGAAGTGGCCCATCAGGCAATCACCGAATCTTGTGCACTAGTTGACAATGAAATGCGAGTCGCAGTAGTGCAAAACTTCACCCTCAGTCTTCGTCATGTTGCACAGATGAATGGAACAAACATCGAACATGTAGTTCATGAGGTGTGAAATCCCAATATGTAATGTGCATTGTAAGATCTATAAGACATTCCTATGTTTATTAATTTCTGAGTAATAAACCATTAGAATCGTACGTAATTGACTGAATCACCCTGTAGAAGTTCAAAATGGACTTGGTCGACCAGAGTGGAAATAGGGATGATATTTTTGATTGGTGTAGGCGAATTACAGTACTGTACTTTTAACAGAAAAGATTAATCGGTGCTTTTTATTTCAGTAAGAGAGAGACTTTGCAGATGAAATATTTAACGCACTTATTAAAAATAAAGTAATAAATATTTAAGAATATTCTCAAAAATGTCCGATGAGGGTTTATCCTACGCCAGTCCTCATATGTTTAAATCATTGAAGAAAACGGGAACGAAAACTCTACAGCCTGAATTCGAACCGGGAACCTTCGAAGAGATGAAGGTTCCCGGTTCGAATACAGGCTGTGGAATTTTCTTTCCTACTCCCATCATTAAATATTTAGTTTATTTATTTATTTTTTCTGCATTTCGAACATAGATATTTTTACTTATTACCTTTTAAATCATAAATAATACAGGGTCGGGATACATTAATATGACCACCTGCTAATATCCAGAATATCCACCTTTGGCGGCAAGCACAGCAGCGTGGCAGACGTGGCAGAGTGTCAATAAGTCCTCGGAAGGTAGATGCAGGTATCTGGGGCAATTCGGCGATCAGTGCATCCCGTAATTCCATCACCGTGCGTGGTGCAGGGTCAAGCTTGCGGTCATGGCGGTCGAGATGGTCCCACAAATGTTAATGGGGTAGAGGTCCGGGGAGTTTGGTGGCCATGGGAGTAGCTTGAATTCATCCTCATGCTCCTCAAACCAGTCGTGGACAATTTTGGCAGTATGGCAAGGAGCATTGTCCTATTGAAAGGTGCCATCACCCTGAGGAAACACTGTCGACATGAAGTGGTGTATCTGGTCTGCGACGATCTTTAGGTAACGAAGAGCATTCAGTGTACCCTCCAGCGGTATCAGTGGACTCAGACCATACCACGAAAACATCCCCCAAACAGTCACACCTCCCCCACCAGCTTGTCGTCTGCCAACGATGGTGTCGGGATGCCTGTTCTCAGATGCTTCCCGGCGAATTCTTCATCGTCCGTCCACTCTGTTCACCAGAAACCGCGACTCATCAGAGAAAGCAACCCTTTGCCACTCGGCCCAGGTCCAATGGCGATAGTCCATTGCGAATTGGAGGCGCTTTCGGCGATGCACAGGCGTCAACATAGGTGCTGTTATCATACGCCTGCTCCGGAGCCCTAATCTCAAGAAGGATCGTTGCACTGTCTTGGTGCTGACACGCCTAGTGGCCCCGCCGATTGCTCTTGGCCAGTAGTCGTAACCGACGCTCGCCTCTAGGATCGATGGCCCGTGGGGCCCCACAGTTACCTCTTCGGTTGCTCGAAACTGTCTGTTTCGACCAGTCGCGGTACACCTTCACAACGGCAGCCCTAGAGCAGTTCACAAAGGTGGCTGTTTCTGACATGCTGCCCCCCTTGGCCCGATAGCCAATGATCATCCCCTTTTGGAGGTCCGACAGGTCACTTGATCTGCCCATGACGGCGACAATTGCTGTGTTAACGGATGCTGCTACACGTCTGCTGTTGTCAGCTTTTAATGATATGCAATGATTTTTCATCTGCATACCATGGGACGTTCCAACATGTTCGAGGAGAGGTGGTCATATTAATGTGTCCCGACCCTGTATATAATCAATGTATAATGTCACAAATTGATGTATACACTCTTTAAAACTTTATAGGTCAGCAACGAAATTTATTTATTTTTTTATTTATCTATTTATAAGTTAAATACATATTAGCAATTGGTGTTCGAAAGGGCCCGTTATGGTCAATTACCGACAAACAGGACCCCCTGAACACCACATAAAAATCATAAAGAACATATTAAACAATAGAATAACAATTCAGAGGCAACCCATTAACAAATTAAATTAAATTAAATTAAATTAAATTAAATAAATTAAAAAAACGGCATTAGTATGGGTTAGTGAGTGTTAATAGAGGTATTTATATCCAATCAGGCGTCTATCACAAGCTACTACAATGCGCCAAAACATATAAATAAGTCAAAGAAAACCAAAGGATAGGGAAGGCCCAAAATTTATAACGGAGTTTTCGGAGAAATATATTTTATTAATTCACGACGAAAAACTTTGTAATTGGGCAAAGAACGAATTTCGCTGGGTATTTTAGCCCATTCCGCTATCCCAGCGTGGGAGACACAGTTGCTCCCATACTTTTTTTTAGCCTGGTAGGATAGTTATGTTTATCCATAACTAAAGTCGTTGAAATCGGGGTAACTGTACGAAGCACAGAATTTAATACACAACTATATTTTATATATCTGGTGTATCGTAAGTATATTTAAATTGGCAAATTGGTCTGACACCGAAGTGCCGCGAGGGACCTTCATGAGGGTTCGAAGGAACCATTTTTGCAGCTTCAAAATTCTAGTTCTATTGTGAGAGGTAGTAGCTCCCCAAATAACTACACTGTAACACAAGTTAGAATGTATCAGGGCATAGCATAATGAAACTATTACATGGGAAGGTAAATAGCTCAGGCGGGAAATGAAACCCATACTTCTGTTCAATTTTAATAATAGTACATTCACATGAAGGTCCCAGAATAAATCATGAGAGAGCTCTACCCCTAGATATCTAAAGGATTTCGCAACACCGATCGGTTGATTGTCAAAATAAATAATAGGGTCAATTGGAACATTTTGCTTATTACGTTGGTAAAAGAACATTACCTTGGTTTTGTTTATATTAACCAGTAAACTGTTCTGCTTACTCCATTCACTTAATCCTGCAGTGGTATTAT
This sequence comes from Rhysida immarginata, assembly GCA_023313115.1. Lineage (NCBI taxonomy): Eukaryota > Metazoa > Arthropoda > Chilopoda > Scolopendromorpha > Scolopendridae > Rhysida > Rhysida immarginata. The sequence continues at coordinate 3,856,012 of JAHWFO010066747.1, read as the reverse complement.
TTTAAAGAAATTAATAGCTCAGCTGTGTTCTTATAAGCTGTTAACAGTGCCACATCATCGGTATACATTATTACTTTATTAACGCTAAACCATTTGGGAAGGTCGTTAATGAATAGCGCAAATGACTACGGGGACAAAATAGAACCCTGGAGGTACGCCTTGATTTCTCTTTATTTAGGGCGAGGAAACACACTCAAGACACGGAAAACACACTACCCTCTCAAAAGTCATGGGGCATCCTTGATTTGCATGAAAATGAGACATTCCTTTGCAATTTCACTGTTGGCATTCTTCCCAGCACTACATAACAGAGACTATGCTACTATGAGATGATGCTTGCATGAATACGTAAGAATGTCTCAAAGCAAAGAGCTTTCAGACTTCCAAAGATGTACAATTGTTGAGTGCCATCTCTCAGGCAAAACTGAGACGCCAACCCTCCTAAACATCCCGAAATCGACCGTTCACAACGTCATCCGGGCATGGAAAGAGAAAGGCACCACAAGTGTTCCGCCTAGGATTGGAAGACCCAAGATCATGTTGGCCAGAGACCATAGGATTCTTCGTATAGTGGTAACTGCAAATCGTCACACATCTCTTGATGCACTGACAAGATCGTTCATAGAGTCGACGGGGACAACTGTGAGCACCCTGACTGTTCGCAGGGAATTGCATACAATGGGTTTTTATGGCAGAGCGGCAACCAAAAAACCTCACATCAGCAGCAGCAACGCAGCGAGGAGACTGCAATGGTGCAAAGAGCGACGACATTGGACTCTGGATCAATGGCGAATGGTTGAATGGAGTAATGAGTCTCGCTACACCATATGGCAATCGGATGGACGGGTTTGGGTATGGCGAACGCCCGGCAAACGTTATCTGCCAAGCTGTGTTGTGCCCACGGTGAAGTTCGGTGGACGGTCGGTGATGGTGTGGGGGTGGTTTTCATGGTATGGGTATGCAATCGTTTCTGTGGACGGACATCTAAACGCAGAGCGTTACCAAGACATTCTGGACAAACCAGCACTCCTATCTCTCTGCCAGCACTTTGGCAATGGCCCTTTTCTGTTTCAGCACGATAACACACCTTGCCATAAAGCAAGGGCTATAGGCACATGGTTTGATGAAAAGGGGGTTCGAGAATTTGATTGGCCTGCCCAGAGCTTCGATCTGAGCCCCATCGAACATCTGTGGGACGTGTTGGAACGTCGATTGCGCGCTTGCGCGGAACGCCCGAAATCGTGAACGAACTGTCCTGAATGGCAGAATGGCGAAATTACCTGTTAACGTATCAAAAACTTGTGGACAGTATGCCCAGAGAATGGAAGCTGTGATAGCAGCAAAAAGTGGACCAAAAAGACAATAAAATATGTATATTTTTGAGTGTTTCTATAAAAGTGATGGGGTCCCATGACTTTTGTTAGGGTAGGTTATTTTCTATCCTGGAGAAATCCGGCAAACCAGGCCAAAGGGGATCCATATACAGGGTGATTCAAATCGTGTGTAAAACAATTTAAGGGGGTATTATAGAGGTCAAGGTGATCACAAAAATTCTTATTAACATGGGGCCAATTTTTATTTCTTTTCAAGTTTCAAATGTTCAAAGTGGCCTCCTTGAGCCTGAATTCAGACATTGCATCGTCGAATAAGTGACTCGTATACGTTTGTCATTACCTTATGATCACATCTAATTTTGTCAGCTGATGCTATTATTCTGGACACTAATTGTGCCCGTGTGTCTATCTGGATACTGTTCACCATTTGTTTCAAATGTCCGCACAGATAGTAATCCAGTGGATTAAGGTCCGGTGAGCGAGGTGGCCATGCTATTGGCCGATTGCGCCCAATCCATTTGTTAGAGAAGTGCATGATATCCCATTCAGTAGCAACTCTACCAAAATGAGGAGGGGCCCCCATCGTGTTGGAACCACATCTGTTGACGGATTACAAGAGCTGTATCTTCTAAGAGTTCATGCAGTCTGTTTTCCAGGAAATTGGCATAACTCTGGGCATTCAGACGTTCCTGTGGAAATTCCAGCTTCAGCTCCACTGAAAATGCCCGCAATTTTTAGGTGGAACAAACAAATAAATATTTTATACAGTATAAAAAACTTTTATTTATTTATCAATGGATGAGTCTACAGAATCATGCGCAAGGGTTATTCGTAAAGTAAAGTTCGTTTTATAATAAAAACAAAACTTCTATATATATATTTTCAAAATTTTTTCATTACCAGTTTCTATATACCTTTAACTATTTTTCCACAGAGTTACCAAGTTTATTTAAGCAATTGTCATAGCGCTCAATGTACTTCCGCATGATCACTTCATAGAAGCTTCCGCATGATCACTGGACGTGAGGTGCGGACTGTAAGGCGGGTGGTCAAGTTGTTCCCAAACAAAAAATCTGATTAGTTGGGCACAACTTGACCATCCGTCTTACAGTCGGGATCTCGTGTCCAAGGGCTACCACCTGTTCCGAGATCTAAAGAAGTTCATCGGCAGCCTGCATTTCAACGACAATGAACAAGTGAAAACTGCGTGGCTTTCTTCAGCGGCGGCAGCTTCTATGAAGTGATCATGCGGAAGTACATTGAGCGCTTTGACAAGTGCTTAAATAAACTTGGAAAATATGTGGAAAAATAGTTAAAGGTACAAAGAAACTGGTAAAGAAAAAACTATGAAAATACACTGGCGGAAAAAAATCCCAACACCACGAAGGACTTGTGGTAGATGAATGAAATTTGGACAGTATATTCAGCTATGTTATTCATTCAATTGATTCAAGTTTCAGTAACAACTTGTCGCCGCGCTGGTCTATGCAATCCTGCACACGTGCATACATACGGTCATAGAGGTGCTGAATTTCATTTTGTAGTATGGCATTCCATGCCTGTTGTACCTGGATGGTCAGATCAGCGACAGTTGTTACTGGTTGTGGAAGAGCCCTGACACGGCATCCGACCATGTCTCAGACGTTCTCGATGGGCGACAGATCTGGTGATCGTGCTGGCCATGGTAGGATGTGGACACCCTGAAGGGCACGTTGGGTTGCAGCGGCAGTGTGGAGTCGAGCGTTATCCTATTGGAACAGCCCCCTGGCATACCAGCCATGGATGGCAGCACAATGGGTTCAACAACCATCCAAATGTAAACATTTGCCGTCATGGTGACTGGGATAACCACCAAGGGGGTACTGCTGTCGTAGGAAATCCCTCCCCATACCATAACGCCAGGGGTGTGGCCAGTATGCCAACGACGGATACAGCTCGGTAACAGGACTTCCCCACTCCTCTTCCTAACCCTTGTGCGACCATCACTCTGACCCAGACAGAAACGACTTTCATCCGTGAAGGCCACAGACCTCCATTCTGCCCTCCAAGTCGCTCTGGCTTGACACCACTGAAGATGTGCCGCACGGTGTTGAAGGGTAAGAGGCAAACATGTCACAGGGCGCCTTGAGTGGAGGTTCCTGGCCAGGAGACGGTTCCGAATTGTGCGTGGAGTGACGTTTGGTGCCACAGCAGCCCGAATGTCCGCTGCAGATGCTGTCCGATTTAACACAGCCATCCTACAGATGCGCCGGTCAACCCTGTCTCCAGTGGCCGAGGGTCGTCCAGATCCTGGTCTCCTGATAATCTTGCCTTCCCTGGACCATTGCTGCCAACAGTTGTACCCAGTAACAATGTCTCGACCCATGCGTTCTGCAATAACACGGAACGAAAGTCCACCCTCTCGAAGGCCCACTACACGTCCTCGTTCAAATTGGGTTAGCTGCCCATATTCACGTCGCAGTCGCCTTCGAGGCATGTTTTGCTCTATCTCACACGTCCACAAGTGTCTGAAGTGACACAGACGCGCGTTTGATCTCCTGTATATCTGTCATTGGAATGTCTCATTTGCATGTACAGGGTGGCTCTGGTGGCGCCCCCTATAAGTTGTAACCTTGAAACTTGAATCAACTGAATAAATACCATAGCTGAATATACTGTCCAAATTTTATTCATCTAATGCAAGTCCTTCGAGGTGTTGGGATTTTTTTTTTTAGTTTTGGTTTTATTACAAAACGGACCTTACTTTACGAATAACCCTCGTACATCGGTAATACGGAATAAAGTCACATACACTGATACTCGGATTCCTCTCTATGACATCCAACACATTTTGTTCCAAGGCGGTCGTACGAGTCACTCGTGGCCTGTCTTCACTAGTCCTGTTACCACTTAAAACTCCATTTTTGCACAAATTGTGATGCACAGGCGAAAAATCGGATATTTTCCCTCCAGCGCTCTCATGAACAGCGCCGCATCCCAATGTACGGCGACTTTCTGTTCATAGGTTTTTAGGCAATTCTCAATCCTTCTGATGTTCTCTACTCCCCTCAAACTTTGTACCTCCATTTATGAAACACCCTGGAGTTTGCCTTCTCATTTTTCGGAAATAAACGTTTTTATAGTTATAGCGTTCTTAGACAGAAGGTAATATAGCTTCATTCTATTAAGAAATTAACAAATGAAAACAAATGAAAATTAACAAAAAAGCATAAAGTAATTATATTACCGGAAAAAAATGGAAGGAAAAATTCCGCAACCTGGATTCGTAGCAGGAACCACAAGTATCACGATCGTCACTCGTACCAATAAGGTTATCGCGGACACGGTAAAGCAAATCCGATAGAGCGGGCACCCGGCTCACAGATTAGGAATTCCTCCTTTCCAAACTATCAAAAAGCTGATGAACACACATAAGAAATTAATAAATGAGAACTGGAGTCAATGCTACAAGCATAATGATGTTACTAAAAAAAACTGGAAGGAGCATTTCTACTTCGGTGTGTGTATGTTTTGGCCGAATAAATGGTTTCACCATCTGCTATAGTTGTCATCAGCCATTTCTGTGATGCAATGTGTGATTAGCTGGTCGTATCATCCACTTTTGCGGCGCAAACCTTACAGCGAAGCCGTCTTCCCGAAAGATACGATTTCTGAAAAGCGAGCGAGAAATTTCTCTCTCGCTCACTTCAAGTGAGATTATGTATAGCGAGAAATGCAGCGACTCGCTGTGGATATTCGAGCATTTACATGTCGTTCGTCTCTGTTATTTGCTTACTATCATTCGTTATCTCACTGTGCTTTGATCATGCGTCGTTCGGGAAGACGGTTCCGCACATGCGTCGTTTGCAGTACGGCACGCATGAAGGCGACAACCCGCGAAAATTTCTCTGCATGTTTTCTCTCGTGGGAAAGAGAAATTGTTTCCCGCTGTGCGAAAAGTTGGAGAGAAATGGTAGAGAAATTCATTGCGCCATAGTGTAGAGGAAATGGCTACTACCAGGAGATTGCCGTTAGGTAGACGACGTATTGATTTTCCATTGCCTTTTTTTTTCATAACCGACTAGTTCCTTAATTGCTATATCAATTGAAAGGCTTCATGAAAAAAAGGGGGCATTTAGCAAACTGACGATTTTGAGATTTTTTCACTTTTTTCACTTTTTTCACTATCTTAGTGAGTATTTTATGGCAGATACCTCCTTCTACCACACCGTGTTTCCACAGAGTTTGAAGAAAGACCTCGGCTTATGGGGCAAATGATACAACTATAAGTAACTTTCATCATGACAAAAAGTTAGTTTCCGGAAAAATGTTGGTTACCCCCGTCTTCCATGAAGCCCTTCAATTGTAAAGGCAAAAATAAACCCATCTTCCAAAGGCCATCTCTGACATGAAGCAAGGGTCAAAGTTATGTGTTGTTCCGCAGTATACAGGGTGATTCAAATCGTGTGTAAAACAATTTAAGGGGGTATTATAGAGGTCAAGGTAAACACAAAAAGTCCTATGAACATGGGTCCGAATTTGAACGATAACTGAGATATGAATTGAAATAAAAATACCGCCTTCAAAATTGTAACAATTGCTGGTTAGTACTCACAAGTGAACACGTGTTATGATGTTGAATAAGTAACTCGGAAACTTCTTGTTGGAATACGATTAAATTTTAATGGTATACACAGTTTTATGTATCCTGTTAATCCTCCAAATTTCAGTAATCTAGGCTTTACAGAACCTGAGTTATTAACTTGTTGAACTTGGTGGCGGCATTTTTATTTCTGTTCATTTCTTAGTTATCGTTCAAATTCGGACTCATGTTCACAGGACTTTTTGTGTTTACTTTGACCTCTATAATAGCCCTTTAAATTCTTTTACACACGATTTGAATCACCCTGTATATACAAGGTGTTTTTGAATTGAGTACAGATTTTTGTGAGATGATAGAAGAGGTCCTTAGAAGTATTTTTTGTCATATGAACATGGGGTCCCCGCAGCTCCGTTTACTTACAATACTGCATTGAACAATCAAATGACACCGGGACGCAGTGTGCGTTGGTAGACCTAGATTATTTTATTTTTAACAATTAACACAAGCAATCTACTGTAATAACTTTTAAAGTAATTGTTTGCAAATAAATTTCAAGGTGCACGTGCTTGTTTGTTGAAAAGTCTTAGGACAAACTTCGTCAAGGAGATTCCATGGTATCCAACCCCTTTGTAAAATACGATTAGTCCATATGTAAATGAACTAATCGCATTCTGGGAAAGCAGTAGGTAAAGATTTGTTTTAAAAAGTTCACTTGATCTACTTTTTACATGTGTAAAGTTAAACAAACAGTATGAATCGTTTTACATGGAATGATTATGCAGACATGCATCTGTGTCTCGGTGCTGCTGGTACCATGGATGTGCAAGGCGTTTGTATGCTGAACGTTATCCCAACAGAATTCTTCCCAATTCGCGAACATTTGGTGCAGTAGATCGTCGTCTAAGAGAAACGGGCGCATTCGCTGATGATAATCATCAGCGTGGACGTCGTCCGTGGTTACGCTCCCCTGAATTAGAGGATGAAGTTTTGGAAAGGTTTAACCGAAATCCATCGACAAGTACTCGTGCGGTCGGAGCTGCTTTGAATACTAGTCATACCACTGTATGGAACATTTTACATGACAACCTGCAACATCCGTTCAAGCTTCGAAAGGTGCAGGAATTATGTCCCAATGATCATGGTCCCCGGCGTACTTTCGCGGAATGGTTTATGCAGCAACAGAATAGAATTCCAGACTTTCCTTCCATGGTTTTGTGGACAGATGAGGCAACGTTTACGCGAGAGGGAATGTTCAATAGCTACAATAGTCATCTGTGGTCTCATGTCAACCCATGTGCAACACATGTTAACAGTTTTCAGCGTCGTTTTTCGTTGAATATTTGGGCTGGCATGATTCACACTGTCCTGATTGAGCCATATCTCTTAACGGGCAAACATACCTTGGTTTCCTGAAGGAGGAGGAGCTCCCTGGTCTTCTTGAAGATGTTCCACCAATGACCAGTCATGTGATGTGGTTTCAACAGGACGGCGCACCTTCGCATTACACAAGAGCAGTTAGAGATTACCTAAATGAGACATATTCTGGTCGTTGGATTGGTCGTGGCGGACCAGTTGCTTGACCACCGAGATCGCCAGATCTCACACCGATGGATTTTATTTTATGGGGAAGCATAAAATCAATGGTGTACTCCGAACACGTAGATACCGAAGAAGAATTGGCGGCTCGTGTTGTCGCGGCAGCAGGTGACATCAGCGACCGTGCAAATCAACTGTTTCCACGCGTACATCAATCCATCATAAGGCGTTGCGAATTGTGCTATGAAGCAAATGGCGGTCATTTCGAATAATTACTGTAAAAGTCATACAGTAGATTGCTTGTGCTAATTGTTAAAAATAAAATAATCTAGGCCTACCAACGCACACTGCGTCCCGGTGTCATTTGATGGTTCAATGCAGTATTGTAAGTAAACGGAGCTGCGGGGACCCCATGTTCATATGGCAAAAAATACTTCTAAGGACCTCTTCTATCATCTCCCAAAAATCTGTACTCAATTCAAAAACACCTTGTATATACTACATGATCAAAGGAGTTGGGACACCTGTTGCTCTACCGTAAAGCCGCAAAAAGCTTCAATCAGTAGTGTGTAAGATCACCCCGAGCTGCTATCACTGCCTCCACCCTACATAGCATACTGTCCACAAGTTTACGGTATGTGTCCACAGGTATTGATCTCCATGCCTCGAGGAATGTCGTGGTCAGTTCCTGGACAGATGTAGGACGAACCATCCTGGATCTCACACGTCGTTCCAATTCGTCCAAAGATGTTCGATGGGGTTGAGATCAGGACTCTGGGCGGGCCAATCCAGTTCTTCAACCCGTATCTCGTCAAACCAGTCGGATATGGATCTTGCTTTGTGGCAAGGCGCATTGTCGTGCTGGAAGAGGAACGGCCCGTCACCGAAGTGTTCCCACAGCGCTGGAACTGTCCCGTTATCCAGAATGGTCCTGTAGCCATCAGCATTGAGGTTTCCGTCCACCTTGATGAGCGGGCCCAGTCCAGTCCAGAAAAAACAGCCCCAGACCATCACTCTACCACCACCAAACTTCACTGTTGGAACAACACATTCCGGCAGGAAGCACTCTCCGGGCATTCGCCAGACCCAGACTCTGCCATCTGATTTCCACAACGTAAACCGTGATTCATCACTCCATCCCACACTTCTCCATTGGTCCAGATGCTTTTCCCAGAAAGGTGACATCCAATAATCTGTCCTCGTACGAACTCCGAGGGATCCTTCTGTCGTGGCATGTTGATGATATGTCATTTGTTTTACAATTCAACTGTCCTTGAAATGGATCATTCCATTAAAAAAAAGTATTTAAATTTTGTTGTTAACTTTAAATGAGTTTTTTTCATGAAATGATCCATTTCCAGGTGTTCACAGAGGTGTCCCAATTCCTTTGACCATGCAATGTACACTGTCATATCACTGAATTATGACCACCCGCTTAGTAATGGGAGTAGCCACCCTTCGCCGCTATAACTGCTGCTAGGCGTCGTGGCATGGACGCAAGAAGTGCGCGGTATGTGTCCGATGGTATGGCAGTCCATTTCGCTTAAAACGCTGTCCACAGAGCTTCGTGAATCTTAGGTGGAGGGTCCAGCTGCCGTACATGGCGATCAAGATGCTCCCACAGATGTTCAATTGGATTGATGTCCGGCGAATTAGCGGGCCAAGAGAGCACTCGAAAGTCATTAAAGTAAAGTGTTCCTCGAACCAATCCAGAAGGGAATGTGCCTTGTGGCAGGGTGCATTGTCCTGCTGGAGCACACCATCACATTGGGAGAACATCGTGAGCATGTACGGATTCACCTGGTCCACTACGATTGATAGCCACAGGCATTCAAGTTGCCCTCTAGACGAATCAATGGACCTAACTGCTCCCAACAAAAGATCCCACACACTACCCCCACCAGCCTGTTTCCCGCCCACAATAGTCTCCTGCAGTCTCTTTTCACGGCGTTCAAGACGCAATCGCCATCGCCCGTCAATCTTATGGAGCAAAAACCTTGACTCATCGGAGAAGACGACCTTAGCCCACTCGTCTGTGGTCCAATGGCGATGTCCACGTGCAAAGTCTAGGCGTCTTTGACGATGACCCCTGGTCAACATGGGTGCAGCAACCATGCATAGACTATTCAGGCCCATCTGTAGCAGGGTGCGTTCAACGGTAATGTCGGATACACGTCTATTGGCACTACTGTTGAATCTGGTGGTCAGTTGATGGACTGTGGCTCTCCTGTCACATTTTACGAGTCGTCGTAGGCGCCGCTCACCCCGTTGGTCGATGATTCGTGACCCTTTGCAGTGATGGCATTGGGACGCGATTTCTGTCCCTGCTGTCTGCTTTTTTGTACACGTTCACTACAGTGGACCATGAACAGTTCACAGATCGCGCCGTTTCGGAGATGGTGCCACCCTTGCTGCTCTAGCTCTTATCATCCCATTTTGGATGTCTGTTAAATCCGGACGTTTACCCATCTTGAGGCTCGTGCATCTGCCGTTTGGTGCACCAGCTTTAAAGCTTTCTCAGCCTGTTATGCAAATTTTATAATGTGTAAACGTTGTTGGGGCGATCCATGAGTGTGCCTTGAAGGGGTGCTGGTCATAATTCATAGACATGACAGTGTTTATAGTGAGTGTTCTATCCTTAGACAGGTCCAGTATACTTGGCGATTATATACATAGGTGGTTTGCCATTGCCTGCCTAAGTTAACGATTGCTGTGTTGTACCGGGGGAACGAAGCACGGGGGGGGGGGGGGCGAAGAGCTCGTGTCACTAATGGTCACCCATCTAGTGACTAGCCATGCCTGAGGTTGCTTAACTTCTCAGAGCTGCTTGCTCTGCGAAAGCTCACTAGGCTACGGCCTCCCCTTCGGAGTAGCCATCCTTTTTTCCAAAGTCGGGTCGCCGCCCACGGCGAATACTGGGCGGACGTATTGGCCAACAAAAGGCTTATAAAGCCTCCGTTACGAGCAATTAGGTCCACATCCGATCGACTACTTTTAGTCTGATCTATCAGCTAAGACCTGCTCATATGAGCGTCTCTACCCATCAAAGATCTTAGCATCACCAAGGCAGTGAACCTCAAATAGTAACCGCGAAAGAGTTGTAGTAGCTTTAAATTATCTTATTTTAATTTTGGATAAAATTTGAGATTTATGAAACAGAACTACTGTTTAATTTAAAAGGCCTTTTCCTTTCCATTTTTTTTATTTAGATAATAAAGTAGATAAATTAGTATATGAGCATTTTGATTAATCATGTTGTTCTTTTCTTTAGATATGCCTACAATTAAGACTGGTAGTCTGACTGGTGGTATGACTGGTGGTATGACTGGTGGTAAGAAATAATGAGTTACTATCTGTAGTTCAAAGAATTCGTGGAAAACTTCATAGCAACACAGAGAAAGTTTTGAAAACATTCGACTTAATGTAATTGATTGTATAATAACAATAAAAATGTTTGTTTGAAATTGGAGTCATTGCAGATAGTTTGGTATTTTAATTCAAAGTAACATCATTGTTCTTAATTTTTCAATTGAAAAATAGAAGGAAAAATTCTGTGATCTGGATTCGAACCAGGACCCTCGACTGTCATGGTCGATGCCTCTACCAATTGGGCTATTGCAGACACCCGGACAGGCAAGCTGTCACAAGGTGTCTTAAAGACAACCAAGTTGTCACGGTTGAAACTCCAATGGGAGGCGGGCACATGACTCACAGATCGAGAATTTCTCCTATCCAAACCATCAGAAAGTTTGATGCACTCACAAGTAAATAATTGGTAGAGGTTTGGAGATTATCTCCAGTTTATAATTATTACATGACCTTAGGATTAGCCAAAGGTTCCTGGTTCGAATCCACGCTGCGGAATTTTCTTTCCTATTTTACATCATTAATTTGAACAGCTGAGGTTGGCGTACAATAAAACCCTCACTGAACATCTCATGATTTATTCTTTAATGAATTTTACGCCTTAGGAAAGATAGTCCCGGCCTGCGGACTAGGTAACTGCTCCAACCAAGCCCTAAGGTCATGTAAATAGCGGTTATCATTCATAGCCGCAGTGGCGCAATTGGTTGGCGCATTGGCGGACTTAGTAAGACGTTCCTGGTACGAATCCAGGCTGCGGAATTTTCTTTCCTATTTTTCATCAATATTTACTTGTCAAGTTAAAGTTACCCCAAAGTTTACTTAGGCCAATCACACAGTATAGCATAAATTTGATTAGTGTGACACCTTAACTATGAATCATAATGAACAAAATCATAAGTTCTTTCAATATAATAGTCAAATGCAACATATCAACCTTGTCAGTTCTACATTGCGTTGATCTGTTCATCATTACCAATTTCTAAGTTTACACACTATCCATGACATCTTGTCATGTCATTTATGCAACAATAATGTAAAAGTGCCAATATGTCCTATATTTTTGTGGATTGGTCAATGTACGCATTTATACGAAGAATTACTGTCCCATATTAATATGACAATCAGGCATAAGCTTGAAGTGATAACGTACCATAGCCAATCTGTTCTCTTAAAGTTGAATTTGACTGCAAGACACAGAACTCATCCAGTCATATGGAATGCCTTGATACTTTAATTAAAAAATCTAGCAGTACATGAGGTATCCAAAGTGCAATAACGCACTGTTCAGTCGTAGTGGTTGTACTGCTATGGTGAGTCTAACAGAACTGTTAAAGCTCCCTTGCTTCTTCTAGGCTTCCACAATATGGCGACAAAATTCCATTATAGCTTACTCATCACCTAGTTCATCTGCAAACAACACATTCAAGAATGATAATAATTCAATGAATTTCCTACATCACTAAATGAATCAATCAGGAATTAGTCATTTACTTTACTGAGTCTACACTGAAGGGTTACTTCCCTTGTTCTCTCAACGAGAATCTTAAATTTGTGTTTTGTTTTCAACAATTGCGAAACCCCACGTGCAAATTGAACAATAGTTTGCAAGTGTTGCATCACATGAGCAAGAATGATAGCTCGCGCTTCGCTGCACTGCGAGTGATCGCTTCATCCAAACAAGCAATCGCAAACAAATCAAAGTCAAATCAAGAAAAAATCAAAAGCAATTGCAAACAGCACAGGGAAGGCGATGTTGACCGATTTTACTTGACTTTCTTGAAAAAGGCACCACAGTTAACGCAGCACGATATGGGGAAACATTGAAGGCACTACGCGCGACCATCAAAAGCAAGCATCCTGGACTTCTTATAGAAGGAGTGCTTCTTCTACACGACAATACGCGTCCTCACACTTCGAAAGCAACGGTAGACCTCATCAAAAAGTTCAACTGGGAAGCAATACAGCATCCACCTTACAGCCCTGACTTATCCCCATGTGACTTTCACATGTTTGGGGATCTCAAGAAACATCTGAAAGGTCGCTGGTTTCAGTCGGACGATAAAGTGAAGGAAGAGGTTTTGGAATGTTTCCACACGCAACCGAAAGACTTCTTCTATTAAGGAATTACACGCCTTGTTACATAGTGGGATAAATGCCTTAACGCATTTGGAGAGTATTTTTAAATTCCTTGTATACACTTCGGATAAAATAAATAATTTTCGTTTTCATTTGTACGACCCTTTTATATTATTTAAAGCTCGTTCTCGTCGTCTCCAAAAATTTCTCTAGTGTTTAGTTTTTTTATTTTTTTAAAAAATTCGTCTTCGTTTTTTGTTCTTCATAATAATCAAAGATAATAAAAAAACGCTTTTTTAATTTATCACAAATCTCGACAATGGCTATTACTTGCTGACATAAAAGAGATGCAAATAAGAAATTAATTACCCCGAGGACGGTATAAGAAAACAGCGAAAGTCCTGAGTTCATCTATTTTTACCCCTTTATTTGCACTTCTTAACCCGCCAATTTTTTTAATCAATACCTCGAACGTAGAATTTAGAAAATATAAAGGGGCCTTATCTTCTTTCCTTTCTCATCATTTTCGATCGAATGATATATCACATGCCATACTTTGCCATAGTTCTAAAGGCCAAGTGGCTGCCAACCCCACAACACCGAACCCACTGGAACAATTTGGGCCAAACTTCTTAGTAATATAGACATTACCTAGAGGAATCTGCATTTCGAATTTCACTCCTTTACATACCTAAATGCTACATAGATCACCTGCTCCCCTCTAACTTCCACCCCAGTAACTCCGACCGCAGTGGGTCAATCATAATCAAACTAAATAGCGAAGTAGGTTAGCTAACATGCTAAAAGTAAGACATGTTCCGAGTTTCAACCTTCTAGGTCAAAAATTGTGGAAAATATGAAGGGGACAGACGGACTTTATGAAACCAATATGTATTCCATTACCTAATAAACAATCAGCCAAAGAAATGCAGTTCTCATAGTGTTGAATTCAAAAATGTAACAAAAAATAAGTCCCCCGAGGAAGGTATAGGAAAGTAGCGGACACCCTGAGGTCATCTATTTTTACCCTTTTATCTGCACTTGTAACCCCCCCCCCCAATTTTTTTTAATCATTTAAGAACTTTTTTTCTTGGAGACTTTGGTTTCTACTTACATACGATATAATTAGTAACATCTTACAAGATACATTATTAGGGAAACTTTACCAATCTTAACATATTTGTTTTTACTATTCTAATTCACTAGGAAATATATTGACCTTCAAATTAAATTGTATTTTTAAAATAATTTTCTAACATCAAAATTTTCTATTTAATTCTAAAAACTTTCCTTACTAAAATTTTACAATTACTTTTAGTAATGTGAGCAAAATGCAACTGAAAATAACTTCAGAACGCAAGATAAGGCGCAATGAGGAATATGAAACCGACGTTTTCTTTTGTGCCGACTCCTACGCGGTGCCGGTTTACTGCGTCTTTCTCTTTGCCATTTCTGCTATTGTCAACCTGTTTTGAGTTTCGAGTGGCAATTCACCTTCAATAAGCGAAAGTTCGTTATTCCAAAGATAAGATGAGACTGCGTGACACTTTCACTCTCCTTGAGGCTGTCAACTTGCTCTCAAAGAGTTCCACTACTTCTCCTTTAATAGAATGATTCCTTCTATAGACGGGGTGCGTGTTTACAAACATTAGCTTACTTCGTGCCTACACGTATTTCCGGTTTCGAAATAACTGCACTTTCGTTGTTGGCTATGACTAAAAGTCGAAAAAATTCAGATTGACTGCGGAGTGCCGCGATTTATCATTAATTTTTTATCGAGTCGGAAATCATAAAACGGTACACAGAAATCGATGAAAAGTTACTTTATTCAATCGTAAATTTGCGAATTGATTGAACAAGGAGCAACACAATACGCATTTTTATTGGTTAATTCGTTCGTTGTTTACTCTTTTCGGCCTCAGACAATTCTATGGTCGGAAGTAAAGGAAGGCACAGAAAAATAGCGAATGCGCGTTCCTACTTCCTGTGCACCCCGTCTATAGCAGGAATGATGGCTGATGTATATCGTGGCCATTTCCACCGTGGTTCCATTGTCATCAGCTGTGAAATTTTCAGGACAAGGAATAAACCACATTTAAAAAGAGAATGTTTTTAATAAAAATATTTCTTTCTTCTTGTTCTTTTTTTACATGATTCTTTTTCTCTTTTTTTAATCAACATACTCGGATAAATTTTAAATTGCAATTATAAAGGGTGTATCTAAACCCCTGACACAAACTTTTGGTGTTGATTCCCCACAGCGAGATGAAAACAAAAGTTCATATAAACATGGTTCGGATAACGAACCGTTTATGAGATTTCCGCATCTAGTTTTGTACTCTGTGGATGGCAGGTTAGCTTCTCCACATATTATCCGAACCATGTTTATAAGAAATTTTATTTTCATCTTGCTGTGGGGAATCACCACCAAAACTCTGTGACAGGGGTTTAGATACACCCTGTATTTAAGGCAAACTATTCTTCATCGGTATGGACTCTCTAAATATTAACCTCTTGAAAGTATGGAAAATCTTCTTGGTAGGTAATTTAATTTCCCGAACTTTGCTTCGGAAAAAAGAAGTATGGGACACATTACTGGCCTTCGAAGTAATGTCGTTTGGCAACTATACACTTTTGTCAACGTTCATACCTCTTGTAGACCTTTGTTTGCCATCTTCTTCAGAGCTTCCGTCGCAGCCAGCTTGATCTCTTCCGCTGATTGGAAATGCCCCTTCAGCTCAGTCTTCATTCCGGAAAAGAGGTAAAGATTGCATGGGGGCATGTCAGGTGAGTAAGGAGCTTGTGGAATACAGTTAATGCGTGTTTTGCCACATATTTCTGCACAAAAAACGATCTATGAGCCGACGCATTATTATGGTCAAGCACCCATGATTTGTTGATCCAAAGATGTGCACGTTTGCGGCGAATGGTGTCACGCACGGGTCGCAGAATGTTCACGTACATTTCTTTGTTAATTGTACGACCTTCTGGTATGAATTCCTTTATAATAAAAAAATCTATAAGCATAACATTTTCTTTGCAGCTGTCAGCACGAAATTTCTGTGGTCAGGGGGACGAGCTAGTATAGATAACACCATGTTTCATCGTCCGTGATGATTCGCCCTAACAGACTGAGATCTGTCAACAAAATCGATATTATCGCCTGCGATTCGCAACACAACTCTAACTGTTCTTCCGTTAGTTTTTTTGGGTACCATATGCTGAGAAATTTTCAGATGGTATAAAGACGGTTGTGTTGCTGAATGACAGAAGGCATATTGAACATTTGTAAGCCGATAGTTAATTCGGCTTTTTATAGTCTGAAAATTTGCATAAACTGATGTTTGTAACCTGATAACGCCATTTATTGGTCAAAAACCGAACAATTCCAGCCATAATTTTTTTCTGGAAAAATAATCTGACTTCATTTCAGTCGTTTCTGTGCAAACAGAATCAATTTTTATCTGCATTCTTGATTTTTAAGTTTTCCCTGACTTTTGGATCACCCTGTATTTGAGTATTTCACTGCATAGCATAGACAACATACAACAGATGGCAGGAGTCAAAGAAGACACTGATAAAGACTACAATTTTGAGAATTATCATGTTTTACGCCCGAGCACATCAAATGATTTTACGTTATAAATAATGCTATCGACGAATTTCTCCATGTTAATAAAGGAAAAAATAAGTAAATAGAGAAAAATGAAGCATTTTTACCACCCTTTTTCTCAAAATGAAAGTTTTATCACTTAGAAGAAACAATCTTATTGGTAAAACAAATTCTGACGTCACAATCTGTTCCACGCAAATAAAACTCCATAGACATGCAGGAAAAATGAATCTATTTAGATTATTTTTGTGAGGAAAAACCCCAAAATTGGAAAGAAAAATTGCTAAAATGTGTTGTCATCAGGAACAAATCTGTATGCAAAATATAAGAGCTAATGGAAAAGCGGTTCAAAATTCGTCTGAAAAGTTCCGTACCATCTCACAAGATCCAAGAGCGAGCTAATATAAGTGTGGTAATAATAATAATAATAATAATAATAATAATAATAATAATAATAAAATATCAGCGCCTTCTGTGTGGACTGTTAGTACAAATCAAAAATTTGCAAGAATTAAAATACAAACCTCAATTCCATAAAAGTTAGGACAGGATGGAAACATGCGACACAACAAAAATGTTGATACACTAATGTACTGATTTATTTTATTATAAACGAAGATAGTTTATTGGGTAGGTATTAAATATTTCGGAACCAAAAATTTAACTATTAGTAATAAATATTAGGTTTTTTGCGAACTGGCGGTTGCAACACACTCCAAAAATGTTGTGACAATGGGCGAATTACCATTGGGTGACGTCTCCCTTTCTTCTGATCATACTTTGTGGCCATCGAGAAACAGACGATACCAATTTCTGTATCGTTGCAACAGGAATTTGTTGCCATTCCTGCTGTACGAAAGTTTTCTGCTGTTGAATTGTTCAGGGTCGTCGTTGACCTAACTTCCTCTTGATAATTCGCCATATATTTTCTATTGGTGACAAATCGGGACTGCAGGCAGGCCATTTTAACACCCGAATCCGTCTATCCTGTAATGCGAGCGGTGTGGGGCTTAGCATTATCCTGTTGAAATAGAAAGGGACGGGTTCCAAAAAGACGTCGCCAAGAAGGCAACATATGTTCTAAAATTCCACCATAAGGTAAGCCAGGGGAAGGTGAATAAGTTCAAGCCTAATTGATAATTGAAAAAAAATTGCAAGTGAAAAAAATTAAATTTTATTTTAATATACAGAGTGATTACAAAAGAACTTCACACTTTTAAAAATTTATTACATCAAAGCTATTCAGAATATAGACACACCACATACGGATTCTTAAAGAAAAACTCTTGAAGTTTATTGTGACACAGTTAAAGATGTTCAATATGTCCCCCTGTAGTCGAATTCGCCCCAAACCCGCATTAACATGTCTCCATCAATCCCACGTATCGCTACCGTAATGCGTTCTTTCAGCTCGTCTAGGTCACGGGAAAGGGGTATGGTGAAGACCATGTCCTTTACACACCCCATAAAAAGAAATCACACAGCGATGGATTGGTCGAGCAAACAATAACCTGGAACTTGCAAAGTGGCCACCGCGGAGCCCCGACCTCACACCTTGTGATTTTTTTTATGGGGGTGTGTAAAGGACAAGGTCTTCACCCTACCCCTTCCCCGTGACCTAGACGAGCTGAAAGAACGCATTACGGTAGCAATACGTGGGATTGATGGAGACATGTTAATTTTGGGACGAATTCGACTTCAGGGGGGCATATTGAACATCTTTAACTGTGTCACAATTTTCGCGCTTTTAAAACAGCTTAGCATTATTCACCTTCCCCCGTTATCCAGCTTCACCCCGACTTACCTTATGCTTGTGCATTTACGGTGCTGTTGCAGATGTGCAATTTCGCAATCCATTGACACTCGTGCAGCCCCCAGTCTATTATTGAAGCTGGCTTCTGTACAGCAAGTCAACAACAGGCAGGATTGTCCTTTTCCTCTTTGGTCCTAAGTACACGCTGACGATTTTCGCCAACAACAACTGTATGTGTAGATTCATCGGAACACAAAACACGTCGCCACTGGGCGTCAATCTATTTCAGATGGGTGCATGCCCGAGCCAGGTGCCTACGTTTCTGCAGTTGTTTACAAACACTTTTCGTTTTGCATAATAGAGCTTCAACTTTATTTCGTGATGTAGCGGCAAACGGCATTCAACGAAAAAGGTTTTGATAGAATCCTCGAGCCCATTCTGCAGTTTCTATCACTGTTGAATGCCTATTTTTAATGTAGTGACGTCTGAAAACCCGAAGATCATGAGCACTCAGAATTGTTCTTCACCCTTTCCCTTTACAAACGGTGATATTTCCACTTGCCCTGTACCTATTAATGCTATGAACCATAGATGACGAAAGTCCAAGGTTCCTGGGTATTTCATGCTGAGATACGTTGTTTCTAAATTATTGGATTATTCTATTGCGCGTATCTTGACCCACTGCCTTGCCTCGACCCATGTTGTCGTGTGAATGAGTGACCGCACATTGCAGGTGGCATTTAAAGAGGGAAAAGTTATGATCGTAATGTTCTCCAGAAGTTTCGAGAATATTCATGTCACTCCCATGGCTTCCGGTGCGGTCTTTTCCTTCCGTCTCAAATATTATGGTGCATGTTGCCAATGGCAGTTTCATTAAAAAGTATATACGACCAAACAAGAGATCGGCATTTATAAATTGTACATATTTTACTTTAGTCACTTCAAACGCATTTATTATTTTTAATTTTGCTAATATATGTTTCCTCAATCTTATTTTATTTGCATTTTTCATATTGTCCCAACTTTTATGGAATTGAGGTTTGTATATCTACCTATAATTTCCTTTGTCTATTCGTATAACTCGCATACCATCTCAGTTTAACATTCAAGTTTAATTTGTTAGTTGTGTTGTTTTTTAATAGAGTTTCCATTTAAAGGTACACCAACCAAGGCAAGTACTTTTTCAAATTGTGAAAATATCCAATACCAACAATGGACATAGTTATAACGATTACTTATTGGTTAGTTGAATTTTCAAATTTCAGAATCCTAATTTTAATAATAAAATCTTGTAAACATTCCAAGAAGGAGCTTTAGCTCTGAAGCAGAATGCATATATTAATTTACTAGCTGATATGCCCGGCGTTGCTCGGGCTGTTTGTTTGTTGAAATTTCGCAATATCTGAATATAAATGAAAAATCCTTAATAAAGTATTCTATATATTCACTTTGGAAAAACGAAAAGAATTCTTTATAGTGCTCGCACTGGAAATTTGTGTCCAATTGGGTTCGCCCAGGAAAATTCGACATTGCATCCATAGCATTTTAGAATATCAAAGAAAGGTTTCGATGACTATTGAAGTTTTTCTGTCTATAGACAATGTGCCGCGAGTAGTTCATGTATTTATCCGCATATTGGCGCTGGTAGTAAGACGCCATTACGTCATTATACGCAGACGACTTTTGAAAGAAACACTGATCTGCTTACCTCTATTCGCATGCTCACTGAAAGATCTTTTCCCGTGTTTTATTCCTCGTGGTTACTGTGTTTAATTAAATATCGAAGGAATTATGCAGATATGTACGATAGTGTGTAAATTAATGTGAATAAGAGCGAAATTTCCTTATTTTTATTGAAGCATGAAGTAGTTATATTAGTAAGTACTAGGCCATCCCGCAGCATAACAGTAAATGATATATTAAATAGTAAATATTATTCTCTCCACCACCCCCGGAATTACAGAACATGTCTTAAATATGACCCGTGAATTAAGTTTGAATAAAATCCGTTAAACCAACGGCTACAACAATGGTATTCAAAATTTACCACGCGAAACTCATTTTCATGCAACAATGCGTTTTTTGCGGACAAAAAATAAATAAATTTTTTTAGTAATAGCACGGTCTATAGATATTCATGATCATCGAGCCTCGGCCATTTTCCATTGTTTCGAGAAGCTAAGGAAAACAGATCGCGCCAGGTGCCCCATAGATTGCACCAGGGCCGACCGTGACCTGCGATAGAGGTTTTTCATTGAAACTGAAAATGAAAGTAAAGTTTGTGTCTGTCGATAGGGCGGCGCTGCAGGCGTTTGTCGGCCGATTGTACATGCAGCGCCACTTTTCAATAGAGTTCCCGCCCTATTGGGAGTTAGAAACTTTAGCTTCATTTTAACAATGGAGCTCGATGACCATGAATATCTATAGACCGTGGTAATAGTAATTTTAGTACAATACAGTAAACAGCTGAGAGTAATCAGAGTTCCATATCAGCTGTAAATGAGGCCTGCTAAACTCAGGAAATCAAATTATGTGAAAATTCCCTCTTGTTCACGTTGATTTGCACAATACTGTAATTATTAAACTGACGCTGGCAATTAAATAATAATAGGAGGTATCGCGAAATGCGGCTTCCCCGTCTAACCCACTCCTCAGAGCAGACGGCTCATGCGCAGCGCCGTGTGCAGTTAATGACGTGATTGTAGGCAGAATTTCAAAATGGAGGAGTAGCACATGCTGTTCTGCTATTACATTTGAAGTATGTTTAATTGTCAATGTGTAACTCATAGATACAATTCGGATACTAGAAAAAAGAAAAACTCGTCAACTTTCATCCATTCCCTTCACCTTCTGAAAATATAAAAAGAAAACTGTATTTGGATGTACTACGAAGAGAGACACTGCCCACAGGAAGGAGAAAAAATTTTTATTGCGCATGGGTAGAGCTTGAGCACTGTAAGGAAGCCACATATCGCGATACCTCCTATTGTAATTTATGTTATAATAATAAATTTTACAGTATGATTTCAGTTGTAACGCATTGTCTCATCAAGCATAGACTTGTGTTAAGATTGAAGTAAGATTCTTTGTATCGGGTCCAGCTGATGGGTGGTCTGGGAAGAAGATCTTGTAGCCATCGGAAGATTTTCCAATCTGTTTAAAGTTGAATATACGAAAAGAAAAGTTTGGTGCCGCTTGTACAGATGTAGCAGAGAAATGGAATATGGGCACTAAACACCATGTTCTTCCAAATGAACTGAAAGACGCACAAACAAATCTGCAGATTCCAGATAACAGAACGTCCCAGAAAATTAAACAGCTACTTCGATTAATAATTCATTGCCTCTCAAATTTGAAGACCATTTAGAATGTAAGAGAGAACTGAAGCCGGACACTGTGGACTAACTTCAATAAAGATAACAGGAAACCACTGATCCACATAAAACTTTTAATCGGACGTATGCGCATTTCGGCAGTCACGCTGAAGAAGGCAGCGTGGCTGCC
>JAHWFO010066747.1:3814965-3833848 GCA_023313115.1 Rhysida immarginata | reverse complement strand
GAAGGTGTCCCACATGGCAGAAACTCAAAAGCATGAGACAACAGAAGAAGTCTGCTACCCAAGCGCCATCCTTTGCTGTAATTTGGCTTTCTTGCCCAACACAAATACACTGCACCGAAGCCGTCGATCGATCTAAACGGTCGGCTTCGACTGCACACTGTAGGCTACACAGTTCGTTCATTCCTCATCAATCATCATATCGAATTTTTGTATTCAATCGTTGTTTATTCAATTTAATTTGATAAATTTATTTCATACCTTCTATTAGCGCTTCCACATCAATTTTCTTTCTCGGCCTCTTCACCTTTGCGAGCTGAGTGTCCGACATTTTTATTTTGTGAGAGAGAGAGGACGTCACGGTGACGTCAGCGCAGAGATCGTTTTCTATTGGCTGAGCAACGGTTTCTGCCCTGCTCCTGCCACAAAAAGTTAAACTCAACCCATCTCCAAAAAGCAGAAGTTTTCAGTCGGGCAGAAGAGACCAAAGCAGGAAGTGACATCATAAATTTTTTCTGCCTTCTGGTTTCTGCTGTTGTTTTTACGCTAGTGGGAACCACGCTTTACACTATTATAAAAGCCGAAATCGAGAACACAGTGCCACACCCTCCAGAATCTGGCATATTTTGGGAAATATATTATATGGTAGTACGGAACCCTCGATGCGCGAGTCAGACTCGCACTTGCCCAATTTATTTTTTATGCAGATGAACAGTAGTCTATATTGTTGCAGAATCTAAGTTTTGAAAACCACTGATGCTCCACTTTCATTTCTTTACCATTCCACCTGTACGGTTGATACCCGTCATGCGGCGAGTGGAATTCTAGTTATTACTAATCATGTCATGATTACAATTATCATAAAAAATAACTTTTATTACAAGTAATTATTTGTTAATATATTGTTGCTATAACACAATATGCTCACGTCAACAATGCTTAAAAGATAAACAGAAAGTCACAGTATATTCATTTTTGACGAATCGATTGTTAGATGACATGCCATTATCTGGCATTCTTATACGGTCACTGTTTCAGCACGTGAATTCGACTTGAAGGAATCTACGAAAAATCCTGAAAAGTTGATACAGCTGAGCTAAGACCTGAAATGGCCATATTTTTGAAAAAGTTAATCCGTTTTCAAGTTATCGTGCAAGCGGTGGATGGCTGGATAAACGTACAGACCAAGCGCGCATTCTTATAAGTAGCTTTTTGCTAAAGCTCCTAATAAATAAGCAAAGTCTTGATAAAAAAAATTGTCACAAAACAATATATGCCTCGCCTAACCAAGAAAAAAAATTATCGAATTTCACTCTAGTATGTGATCATTTAATGAAGCTTTATTGGGCAATCTTTCACCTTTTGTGGTCTAATTGGGTATAGCATGTTGAATTGTTTTTCAGCTATTTAATTATATACGAGATATCTGCCCCACCGCCGTTATTTGTTATCTCATATGCTAACTAGATCGGAAATTTTATCCTTCGATTTTAATTACTTTACTTAAACCAATAAAGATTAGTAAAACTAATTTCAAAAATGCAACCAACGAATAAATGTCAGAATATAAACAAAGTAATATAAATTAATTCAAATTTCACGTTTAAAATTATTTCTGATCTCCCGAATGGTTCACTTTTGTTATGCTTAAAACACTGATTGTTAGAACAGGCAAGAGAGTAAACTTTTAATATACACTATGCGAAATCCGATAATGTCGTGATTAGCCATGAGATGTCAGTATTGCCTAGATGATGAAGATAACTTTGTTGTCGAAACATGCGTATAACATGGGCCTTCAAGAAATATAGCGTGAAAGCGGTTTTACATTTTCTTAATGTAGAAAAATCCATGAAAACACGGCAATCTTTAATTTTTCTACATACCCACCCCACTGTGAACATTATCCAAGTCGCAACGTGCCCCATAACATTATACAAAAATTACATTTTAACTTTAATAATGGAAAATAAATTACGCTTGTAAATGCCATCATATATTATAAACTTTTAATGAAAAGACATGTTTCAGAGAAACTTACTTTAATTTTGACCTGATTAATTATGAGACGTGCGAAGAAAATGTTCTAATGCATAAAGTAACTTTTTTCTCATATTTTCCGCTTTCATTACAAATCATTCTACTTCACGATGTTCATTCTCTTTATTTGAAATCTTAGAAAAATTCTGAGGCTTTTGTGGTTAATCCTAACGGGAGAAGTTAAAGGAGGAAAGAGGGGGAGAGTGCGGCCTATATCTGCCTTATCTAAAGATAGCTGCGGTTTTCATTTTATTGAAAATTTTTCCTGAAATCCAAAACCTTCGTTGCAAACGATCTGCCTCCCTCTCTTTTCCGTCTCACAACCTATGTAACAATTTAAGGAGAGGTGTACATTGTGGAGAGCTATTCAAACATTGGGGGATCCCGGAGAACCGCAATTCGTGTGGGAACTCCCTCATCTGCTTTGCTTTACACGCCCGTCGAGGAAAATTTTTCCGAGGATTTTAATCAACTCGTGCAAGGTAAAAGGCAACGAAGTGGCTCCCTAATAAAGTTCGTAGCTAATGAAAAATTTTCACTCCCCATCAATTTTCGCCTCTTTTCAAGATACAAACAATTCGCCAATCTCATCGCCGCTTTTTACGTATAGTTTTCCAGTGGACAAATGATGTTAAGAAGAAATTTCCCTCATGTATAAGGTCTACTAAATTATCTATTAAATAGATTTTAGATTTTCTCCTTTTGTTTTCAATTTGTGATGTTTGAAAATTGTGCAATATCTGATTAAATACAAGCATATTGTTGTGCCTGAGAAGTCTACAAATAAAAAATGGATGTAAAAAAACTGAAAGAACTAGTTCTATGATTTTTAACATTTTTTTATATTTTGTGACGTAAAACTAACAAGAATTGGCTCCTACAATAATTTTAAAACGCTAAATAATAAAATAAATGCATTAAATTTTTATTCATACAATGATGATAAATTCCTTGTAAATAATTGATTAATAACATACTTATCAACAGTTGGGATGTTTGAATGTTGACGTGGGTTGTTGTTCCTTGTAAATTAACAAGGATTCAAATTCAACAATAAACTATACACACGCACCCATGGGAGCCCATTATAATCAATACTATCAAACATTTACATAATCATATAGAACATCAACAAACTTAATACATCACCACACAAACAATATAAACAGTCGAGTCATATTATTGTCATTTGTGATGTCAACGCTAAATAACCAATCGCAGAAGATACTAAATAAATGAGGCAATAAATGACATGTCATCAGCAGATTTGGTGCGTATATTTTCGAGGCATTCGAAAAACGTTTTAATTGTTGCAATTCAGAAACAGGGCGATTTGTTAAATATACAAAAACTAATGATTATTGGCTTTCGAGCCAAAGGTGGCAGCATTTCAGAAACTACGGAGTTTGTGAACTGTTCGTGTGATGCTGTGGTAAAAGTGTAGGCGCCTGTGGTAAAAGTGGTAAAAGTGTAGGCGCCTGTGGTAAAAGTGGTAAAAGTGTAGACGTTCATTTTTACTGTATATTCACATGCAGATACTGCAAAATTTGGTCAAAAAAGAGTCCGAGCAACGCCAGGGATATGAATTCGTAGAAAATAAGCGACGTGGAATTGTGGTTCTCCACAAGCCATAGATGAAAGAGTGGAATGGCGGCTGCAGTGAAGCAAGTTACTGCACAAATGAACCGGGGTGCTACCGTAAGTGTGTTCAGAACGAGAGTTTAGCAAACGTTGCTGCGTATAGGGCTCCGCAGCAGACGGATGGGAACAGCACCAATGCTAACGACTGTGCATCGGCGGAAGAGGCTGGAATTTTCACGGCAATACCGACACTCGACATCCACTGATTGGCAAAATACAGCCTTCTCAGATGAATCACGTTTTTAGCTCCATTGGACGGATGAACATTGGCGCATACGGCGAGAAAACATCAGAAAACAAACACCCTTCAACTATTTGTGGACGCAGCAAGCTGCCTTATTGTCTGGAGAACGTTCTCTGGGTGCACTCATCATTGTGGATGGCAATTGAATCGATTTAAGTATGTATCGTTCCTTTCCGACCATGTACACGCATACATGGACATTGTTTTTCCTAGGCATGATGGCAACTTACACGAATGCGACATCTCATACAGCTGGAATTGTACGCGAGTGGTTAGAAGAGTACGAGGAAGACTACTTCCATGGCCCCCTAATTTCCCAGACTTAAACCAAATCAGTCCATGGATATTCTACCTCCCACCCTCCAACAGCTGTCAATTGAATTGCATTCATCATTGCTCAATATCCCTGTGAACACTTTCCAGCACCTCATTGATTTCTCCCCTCTGGACATGATGGTTATTTCGGATATTAACAACTGGCTCAACTGTTTATAAAACAATGGAATATCTATGTAGATTACATCATAATTATAAACATACGAATTGAAAATATAATACAATATTTACAAGAACAATATCAACTGAAACTCGCCACCAACAAGATCATTAGGTGCCCGAACAAAAGCCCTTAGCGTAACCTGAAAAATTGAACCAAAGCCCCATCAGCTTATACTGTGCCATTTTTCTTTTTCAGAAAAATATTAATATTTCTAAAAAGAATCGCACGAAATTGATTACATACGTACATAAAGGAAATTCAATTCTTATTAATGGAATTATAAATTCAATTCAGTCTGATTCGTGTCCTATACCGTAGAACAAAATTCTTCCAACGTTTACTTTTGTATACATACAGTAGGTTAGGCACAGGGTTTTCAAGTGTCACCTCTTTTTATTCGGTCGCGGAAAAGATCGAATAAGGTGTTGAGAAAGAAGGAAAAAAATATTTCTTTCGAAGTTTCAGCAAGCAGGACCCCGCCGACGATAATCGACGTGTCTCGAGAGCGAGCGAGAAGCGAGCCTCGGGATTCGCTAACGAGACCAACATGCAAATCAGGATGAAGAAAGATTGCCGTGAAAAGGAGGGAGGAAAAGGAGCAAAGGGGACATGCCTCGTTCGCCTCCCCGAGGAAACCTGCCATGCTCGTCCACGCCTTCAGGAAGAAATGCTGGAGCTGAAGCTGAGAGTCGCGCTAAGGACAGTTTGATTTATTTTGACGAACATTGTCTCGCCATAAAGGGTAACCGCACTCTATCTAGCTACAGCCACATGTTGAAGGAACATAGGTTATCAAAGGAAACAGGACCGAGAATAAAGACTTGTACCTTTCACCCAGCTCAGCCACGAGCCGCGCCGACAAAGCCACGCCGAGCATTCGACGCCTCACAGCATAAGCCGCTGCCCATCAATTGCCAAGACAGGAGAGCCATATCAAGTGAGCGTCGCAGAGGCTCTGCGTATAACGCATATTTTCCCGTTACAAAGAAGGCCAGTAAGAAATTATCATTGAACTATAATAATTCTTATGAACTGTACGATTGGACTGAAACTAATACTTGCGATTCGAGTTCTTTAAATTCTTCAGGAAATTTTACGACTCCAAGCACCACGGCCGAGGTGCCTACAAGCGAGGAACGGCTTTCAAGGGATTCCGATGGAAAAGGCGTTAGGAGCTATCGCCAAGTAGTGTTGTGACAAATACTTTTTAAAAGTATTTGAAATACAAAATATGTGGCTACAAATGTATTTTAAAATATTTCAAATACTTCCAGTCAAATGTATTTCAAATACAAAATACTAAATACGTATTTACAAATACAAAAAAATACTTTTAATTTATTTACGATTTTTTACAATTTTTCTTCAATAACAGCAACTTTTCAAATCTGGCATCATTCAGACGATTTCTCGATGGGGTCGAAATCTTCCCGCCCACGCTGAACAGTCGTTCAACAAGGGCGGAAGAAGGCGAACGCGTATTAAATTTCTTAAATAACTGCTTTACGATTGGGAAAGAATTCAGGCAAGAAAGCGTTCTCTCTGGACTTTCTAAATAAGAGAGGCACTCGATGTAAACACAGTTCTCCGAAGCACTTCCAGGTCTCTCTAACTCATCATCTGGGAAGGTAAAAAAAATATCTTCATTTACATTCTTGGCCTGCTCTTGAAATGGTACTTCCTGATTCTGGTTCTTACTGCTCTTGTAGTGGTACATAGCAGCATTTAAAAATACATTTTTGTGCAGATCTTTTTGGCTGTCCTTAAGCCAGCGCAGCTTAAAATAAGGATTGGATACAGCTCCAATAATCAATTTTTTCGTATCCATGCTTATGTCTGCGTTATCTTTGCAGTTGAGGGCACGAAACATATCTGTGTATCTCCTTTCAAGGCCTTCCAGCATAGCTTTTGCAAGAGTTTTGCAGTATTGTAAATTTCTCATCATTATTTCTTGAAAGTTATTCTTCAGTTGAACAAGAGTTGGTAAAACATGTCCATAGTAACAGTTCTTTTCCCCTTCTAGAAGAATTATGGCCTTGGCTATTGGTCCCATTACAGTCACATACTATATATGACTATATATGCATATATCCCAATTCGACATAGTTGAGATTTGGCAAAGCCAGTCTTTCGAAAATCATGGAAAGATGTTCCGTAACAGAAAGCAAGGAAACAACACTGTCATATTTTGAATTCCACCTAGTTGGACATGGGAGAACAAGCCTTCTCTTACAAATTTCTTCTATCAGGTCAGAGGCTTTGATGCTTTTACTTACATAGTTCCACAGGGTAGCCGTGGCCTGGTTGTCTCGCCGATGCACGTCTCTCGGTGGAGTTAAGCAACCTTAGGCACGGCTAGTCTCTGGCTGGGTGACAGCTAGTAGATACCCATCTATCCCCGTGCTTCGGAGGGCACGTTAAGCCGTCGGTCCCGGGGATAGTACAATAAACTCAGAGAGTCGCAGTGCTTGGTTTCCTCATAACTACTTCGGTTTCTAGTTAACCACTTTGGTTTCGTGGTAACCACCCCTTACAGTTCATTCATTCATTCATACATGGTTCCACAATGTGCAGCATTTTGCTTCAGGCATTGATTGGAGTTACAATAACTAGATATATTGACTAATATGTGTTTTTCCTTCACCATATTTAGCTCTCTCCTCCGAGTTGCCAAACCTTACAAGGTCGCCGTTTGCCATTATTACGGTGATCGAAATTACCCGTCTGCCATCGCCACGATTCTCCTCGATGGTTACGGACCACAAGCTACGCAGATGTCACGTCACTTACCTGCATTCTGCTCCGGACACTGACCACACCGACCGTCGCGGTGACAGACGAAGTAGCCCCATCAATTAAAGTTGAACTCTAAATTTGTTATCTACCCAATGTTGTCGTTAGTATTTCCAGTATTGATATTATGGTGATTTGATTTCTGATTCACTTTACGGAATCGGCGATTGTTCCAATTATTTATGCCGATTAAAAGTATAAACAATCCATTTTCGTCTCCGGTTCCTTTCCTCTCTGTACACAACATTAATTATTCACTCTGCTATTAAAAAGTTGTGACATCAAGCGTTTCTCATCTTTTTCGTAGCACGTTTGATTCGTTTCCGCGAGATTCTTTGAGAAAAGAAGTTTTCAGTTTGGTTGTCTGTTTGGTATTAACGTCCTTTACAATTGCCATGGTCATTTCAGGACGGCGTTATAGAGTCCGAAAATTTTGCATCGCAAGGGTTCTTTAAAGTGCAGCCGGCAAACGACTACACGGGACACTGCATGGGACCAACGGCTTTACTTCCCTTCCAAAGGAAGTGCGTGATCTCATGATATTCCCCCTGAAAAAATCCTCGTCTTCCTCGGGCATTAGAGGCGATCACGCAACTACTGAGCCACCGAATCCGATGAGATGTTTTCACCAGTGACTGATCTTTGTGGATACTTTCAATGGTCTTCCACCAAATGGCTGGATGAGCGTGCCGCATCAACCTTTTGAGTATGTAATTCCAACTCTCGCAAAAATTATTGATGCGATCCTCATTGTCAACAGTGGCTTGCTGGACATTGTATAGCGATGGGGGAATTTGCCCTAGGGGCAACCTGGAGATTGGATCCAAGGATAGCTGCCTCGCACGTAAATGCTACTGAAATACTCAATTAAATCTTGAAGCCCTACAACACCAGGTGCATTGTGCGAAAGACAATCGATTCCATCGTAGACATTATTCATCTAACATTCTTTCGTCATCCAAATACCGGATGATTCAGAACTTATGTTACAGAATAATATAGTAGGTAATATGCTTTTTTATTAAGTAATGTGTGTCTATCTCGCACCAGTAAGGCGCTACACTTATTTCAGTTGCAACAACCATTCATGCAAGGCCCAGTGGCTTGACTCTCTCATATCTGAGCTTCCACTGGAAAACAATGACGTTTGACAGCTTGTACAATCTAAAAGTGCTTCAAACCGACGCCCCCTTTCTTATACACAGCACTGACATCGCCAAAATAATGACTGCCACACTCGTTTAAATATGCCAGGTATAGTGCCCACGATGTTACAGGCGTCAACAATCCGTGTAAGAAGAACATCGACATGATCTACAAGTATGGCATACACTAAGGCCTTCAGATCTTCCCCAAAGAAATTCAGCGGATTAAGATTTGGTGGTCTTGCTGGCCTTGGTAACCCATCCATCTCTCATCAAATGTTGCCTTACCACAACGCTGAAGTGCGCAAGAGCTCCATCATGCTGGAACTATATCCTGGCGCCCAGTGCAAACGGGCAGGATGTTTTCCAAAAAGTCCCTGCAATATACACCGTTCTTTCAAGATTAAGTTGATGCTGCTCTTAGCAGGAGAGGGAGGGCAGATTCTGTCATCCTAATGGGCCCATTCAATACACATGTAAGAGCTGATAACCAAACGTGGAAGGAAATGATTGAGAGGAATGATGACTCCGATTTAAATACGAATGGGGGTATCTGTTGGATCTCTGTTATAACAATAGTTAAGCGATTTATCATGATATGTGGATCGAGTAGCATATTATTAATGATGCCACACCAAATATTTAAACTAAATCGCACCTAATGATATCAAATGGGCTCTTTGCTCTCATTTCATCATCGCTTGGTGCGCCTTTTTCCGGACGAGATTCACCTTCTCTCTTATATCTTATGTGCGTTGGAATCAATATTACCGTAAACCTGTACAGCAAGATGCTAACCATCCTTCTGGGTCCCTGTTGTTGGGATTAATTTCCTCGCAAACCTGACTACAGACGTCTCTCATTCCACCTATTATCTTTCTGATCATTCACAGTGGGTCCCTGGCGTAGAATTAATTTTCTCACAATTCTCACTTTGTTCTGAAAGCTATGTATGTCCTTCTTAGGACGGCTTCTTTAGTACAACCCTAGCTGCGAAGGTGATCTTTTCTCCCCCCCTCCCCCCGTTGGTTCTGTGTACTTCATTTTTAGGAATATAAATAATAATAATAATAATAATAATAATAATAATAATAATAATAATAATGTAACAACAGGGAGGGGAAAGAAACCACCAGATAATCTGGAAGGCCAAACCCATGTTGTCCCCCAACAGGCAACAGCCCAAAACGGGCTTATTGAAAGTACATATAAAAGAAAATAAACTGGTAAAAAACAGACCAAAAAAAGAGCACAGCTTAATTTATATATTAAAAAGAAAAAATACTGGCAAACAGGAGGAAAAAAGAGATAAAAAGCAGGAAGAAAGAAAAAGAGAATTAAAATCACTAGAGGTTTACACCTCTCACTAAACATATCTAAATTAGCGGCACTAACATATTGCACATTGGGCCCACATAAGTTTTCGCCGCTTGCTTTCGAAAATTGAGAATTATGGGAAGTTTTTATATAAAAAATTATCTGTTGACGGCACCTTTAAAGTCAATTCCATTATTTTTGATCTGCAGTACATTATACATAATTTTTTTACTAACCGTTTAATAGCTATTTTTAACGGACCCCTAGTTTTTTATAGGGGGTCCCACGAACCCTACGATATTTAGGGATTCGTATCCCGGTCTCCAAAAGAAACCCACAGACGTTAATTTTTTAGAAAAGGGACGCACTCTACTAATAAATATAGATCCAGCTTTTAAGCGAATTCAATCGTATAACAGTAACAGAATCTTACAAAATATTGATATTTTTCATAACTTCCGGATACCTCTCCGTAATGTTGCCTCTTCTTAGGCTCTTTTTACCCCGTGGTGGATTCGTCTGTTGGGGGTCGGTACTGTCATAATAATGACTGATTGACAGCCGATTACAAATATATATAACAGTTTATTAGTTTGCATGCTGGATCTTGCTTTGCAATCTGGGTATACCATCTATCGGTTGCAAAAATCGTTTTGTTACTTCGATTTGCTTCGGATACCCGGATAAAGATCCTTTCGAGAATTCTAGGTGAAAACACCAGCCCGTGCAAAATCTTTCTAAACGTGGTCATCAACCAAGATCAGTGATATATTGAAACTTACTTTGGAAAACCGACTGCAATTAAAATAAACTAAAAGAAACTTTTAAAATTTAAAAACTTTGGATTGTAAAAGCAAAAGGTCTTGGGAAGCTCCGGAGAACCAGATAAGTGCGCAGTAGGTTATTTTTGGAACTATAATGGACTTATATTAATTTATATAAGTGTCTACTTCTTTAAAGAATTTACTGCCTCTCTTAATTATTCCGATCCTCGCACACGTCTGGGAGATTAAATTGTCTTAAGTACTCCTTAAAAGATAAATTATATTGGAAAATGATCCCGATATCATTCACACAATATTTTCTCTCTAGCGGAACCTTGCCCAAAACATAACTACTAATCAAATTTACAGTTTTTCTTGAGAACAAGACAAAGAATGATTTTTTAGGATTTAAGTCTAAACCATTTTGAAGCGACCAATAGAAAATATTATTTAGCGCATGTTGCAGCAATTTCGCATCGCACCAAAATCAACAGCAGAAAAGTTCTTTATATCATCCGCATACATTAAAACAGACACTTTCGATGGCGGGCCAGAGGGTCCGATTGGAATTAGATCCGCAATAAATAAACAAGTCAGGCAACCGAAATGCCCAGGACGGATAAGATTTTAAAACATTCGAGGATAAAAAAAAGTATTTCATTTTCTAAAAAAGCCTTCCGTGATTAGGGTTAGGTGAGGTTGCTAAGGAAGCCCGTGATTGCTAAGGCAAGGCGTACTATTAGCGGAAATGTGTAGTTCAAAATGAAAAAAGTACCTGCATAATTAAATGGAGAGAGTAATAATTATCTATATTCGCACATATAAGAGCCCTTTAATTTGTAAGAATTCCTATTTAGTAAAATAAGCGTTAATTGTTCAAGCGTTCTATGTAAGCGTTCTGTTGAAGCAAGCGATTAGCTACTAGCTATTGATAAAAATTGGCCTAACACAAATTCACTATTGATAATGTAAGACCTAATAATTATATGCCATATCTTTGCATTGAAAGTTTCCAGTGGTATCATAATGGTATCATTAAAATACTTACCAATTAACTCATTTCGGCTGTCAATAATTACGCGTTATATTCACCCACGACACGTCATTACAGGATGTTTGATATGTTACATTGCATATCTGAGCATTGAAAATTTCCAATGGTACCATAATTGTACCATTAAAACGCGTGCAATTGAACCATTTAATTTTATATTCATTAATTTTAGGTTATTTTCATTCATGACATGTCATTCCAATTTGTTTGATATATTACATGCCATATCTTACCTTTGAAAGTTTCCACTGAACCATAATGGTTCCTTTAAACCAAATACCATTGAACCTATTTCGGCTATCAATAATTTTACGTTATTATTCAACTTTGACGTGTTATTCCAAGGTGTTTGATATAATACATTCCACATCTTAGCATTGAAATTTCCAGTGGACCATAATGATACCACTAAACCACATACCATTGAACCAGTATTGCCCTGATATTGACCATAAAGGAAGACAATCACGTGTCTTCCCTTAATTCACAAGCCATTTATCTGCTTTAGCTATGGAATGCCAAAAAGAGAACAGCATTGATCAATGCACAGGCCATTTATACATGGAGTTGTATAATGAAAAACGTGGTCCCCTATGTTATTTGTGATCTTTTGAACCGGAAGTAGTTCACCGATTTTTTTTCCCAACGAACTCATTCTTTCGATTTCCCTAAGTTGTCGAATGGCGAAAAAGGAAGTCGAAAATTCGGAAGCGTTCGAACGCTAGCGCACCAACAGACAGACAGACGGACGGGCGGACGGGCGGACGCACATTATGAAAACATAAGTACCTATCGGTCCAAGGCTCTTCCTTGGGAATATGGTTAATGTGCGTTTCGTCCAGGGCAATGACATTTTGCGATTCAATAGACGTCCCTGCTGATTGAGAGTCCAATTGCTCAATGTCACTGCTTCCTGAATTTCTTCTATGTTTGTTGCTGAATATTTGTTGGCTGGTTGGTGTTCGTTTAGTTGTTGTATCCATAAGAGTGTGGGGGTATAGTGAGGTAGTAAAAGTGTTGTCATCTCTGTGAAGAATTGTTTCTTGATCACCTGACTGCTGATGTTGGTTAAGTAAAGATATATTGTCGTGTCCACTGTTGTTAATAATAAGGCGCTGTGACTGTCTAATTGTTTGAGAGGTTCCGGTGCTATTGTGTATGAGTGATTGTGTGTCATTGTGTTTTGAAGTTGTGTTTATAGAGGTGATGTCTTTGGAATGGTCTGAGTGAAGCTCAATTTCGGGTCGTGGGGAACAAGTTCTAGAACATACCTGCGAGGGACTATGTACACTTGATTGCCATGCTGAGTCGTTATTGATGGCGAGTCCTCTTTGTTGATCTGCTGATTTGTCCACGACCATTGATATTGAAGTAAGGCTGTCATTGTGTGTGATGTCTTCAGTTGAGTATACGGTGAATTCGTCGATCCAGTACGGGCACTGAGCGTTGTTGTCCCAGCAGTGAATGCACTGACACGTATACAAGTTGTGGATACAGAACGTGTGTTCGATGCAAAGAGAGACTATGCTCATTGTGATGTAGAGATAAATGGAAGTGGTGCTTATATAGGAAAGACCATGTGATTATTGAGGTCAAGGTGGGAGAGAAATGGAAGTGGTGCTTATATAAGAAAGATCATGTGATTATTGAGATCAAGAGGTGGTAGAAAAAATATAGCTTAAGAACCAGTAGAAACAACCAGCAATTAATGCTATAACCTCGAAACTCCTACTGTCCCTCTTCCACTTTAATACCAACCACATCCAACGTCCGTGACCCACTCCCGTGCGCCTCGGGCGACCTGCTGGCCTTCTACTAGAAAAGCGCTTGACCCAAGGAAGAGCCTTGCGGAACGCTACGAATATACCCCAAAAATGATCTCCTTAGCAAAAGCGAGGTAAACTAATTATGTATATTGGCAGAACATCCCATAACATTTATTTTTTGTAAAAGAAATATAACGTTAACCCTATCAAATGCCTTCGTAAAATCTAAGTAAATCACATTAGTTCGCTTCCTTCTATCAAAATTGTATACAAGCTCTTGCATGAGAATTGATAAATTAGTTTGTGTTCATCTACCCTTTCGAAATCTATGTTGCTCTTGCGGAAGATGGGGAACGATAAAGCTAGCCAGATGATTTCAGCTGGAAAGCTGACCAAAGTGATTGGTCTATAATCAGGAGCACTAGAACGAGATCTCCCTTTCGGAATAGGTTTAATTCTCACATGTTTTTAGGCGGTAGGGTAAGTTCCAGAATTAATGGGCTTATTAAAAAGAATACCGAATGGGACTTTTAAAGCTTCAAAACATCCCTTATAGACATAATCAGGTATATTATGGTTATCAACTGCTTTAGAAACCAAGATCTTCCTTGCATAGGAACAGGTAATAGCTTCAATAATACAGTGGTTCTCAAAATTAACAGGACAAACACATTCGTGGATTTCTCTAAAACTACTGGACCGATTCCATTGAAATTTGGTAGGGTAATAGAATAAGCTATCACAATTTGGTAGGGTAATGGAATAAGCTATCACGAATAATTATTGAACATAACTTTCAAACCATGCTCATGAAACTATGGAATGTCAAAAACAAGATTGCAATAAGGGTCTTTTTAGGAGGCTAATTAGGGTGTATGGTCACCTCTAACAGCAATACAGCTCTCACAGCGATTCCTCACGCTGTTAATGAGGTGTTGGGGCAAGGAACCCCACTCCTCCACCAGGGCAGTTCGTAGCTCCTGGAGGGTTCTGGGAGAAACCTGGCGAGCTGCAATTCTCCTGCCCAGTGCATCCCAAACATGCTCTATTGGGTTCAGGTCTAGAGATCTTGCTGGCCATTCCATCCTTTGAATATCCTCTTCTTCGAGGTATTCGTTGACCAGCCTTGCCTATGTGGACGAGCATTGTCGTCCATAAAAATGAAATGGGGAGCAAAGGCACCCCTGAAGAGCCTTACATAAGGTACTAAGATGTCGTCCCTGTACTTCTGAGCAGTCAGAGAGCCTCTCTCAAAAACGTGGAGGCCTGTGCGTCCGTCCAACATGATGCCGCCCCACCATAGTGGGGCAACTTCCGTGATGTTAGAGGGATTGTAGCGTGCTCCTGGTTCTCTCCAGATGAAAACTCGCCGGGAATCCGTGCTTAGACTGAATCTCGACTCATCACATGAATAAAACACAGGCCCATTGTGCTTGGGTCCAGGGCTGGTGTTGTCTGCACCAAGTAAGCCGCGCTCTCCCCTGTCCTAGAGTGAGTGGGATGCAGACCGCTGGTTTCCTGGCATACAGCCCTCTGTCATGAAGCCTTCGGTAAACAGTATGCCTCGAAACAGAGGTTCCAGTAGCAGACGAGAGGTCATTTGCTAGCTGAGTGGCCGTCATCTCCATATGCGCCTGGCTGTTAGAGCAAGATACCTGTCTTCTTGCCTTGAGGTAGCCCTAGGGCGACCTTGCCCTGGCCGTCTGCATATCGTCCCTGTCTCTTGGAACTGTCTCCATAATTCCGAGATGACATTTCTCGAAACATGAAAAAATCTCGCAACTTCTGCTTGGGTCTGTCCAGCCTCCAATCGTCCCACTACTCTCCATCTATTCGGAATTTTCTAACCTTCGGTGATGTTCCATCTTTCCGTAAAATGGCTAGAATGTCCAAAACTTACACGCAGCAGCCTTTTAAAGCGATGTCACAAAAACGGTTATTTCGAAGTAGCTTAATTTACATATGCAAAGAAGGACTTGAACAATTATTATTGGTTAATAGTAATCCGCATTGTAAACTTGCTTCAACCCCCAAATGTCAATGGAATCGGTCCAGTAGTTTTAGAGAAATCCATGAAAATGTGTTTGTACTGTTAATTTTGAGCACCAGTGTAATTGGAATATTAAACTTTGTGTCTCTATTATTCCAGCGCATGTTTACTCTATCAAAATCAAAGGAGAGAGAGTTCGAATAAGCCATATTAGTTTCGAAGGCACTAACGAGTTTCTCAAGATCATGATTATCTAACGGTTGAGGAGGATTTACATTCTTTTTCAACAGTTTCTTAGCTAAAGCCCAAAACGATCAAGTATAATTGCTACGTAAGAGTCTCTCTTATGAAGTATAATATAAAACAAAAGAGTTTTTACCGATTGTTTAAACGACTTCCTGATCTTACTAAACTTTTCATAGTCTGATAAGTACCCAGTTTTTTTATATTGTGAATGTCAATAATTTTTTCTCGTAATAAATTAAGGGTTGTTCAGGAAGTAGGGCGTCACATTTGCGTCCGAGCAAAATGTTATACCTATCCAAACGCAAAACGAAACAACTTTATTTGTGCATAGCAGTACAGTAACGTGTCATGTAAACATTTTTCAAGCAAAATAAAATTACAAAACGCTTTTAAATCCAATTTTTATCAGGCTTTTCAATGCTACGTCCATGACGGCTTTACCGGATGATTTCCGCACCTTTTTTGAGAGTTTTTGTCCACATTTGCTCGAAATATTTGGTAGATTTGGTCGCTTGGCATATTCGTTCATGCATAATGCCCAAAAACGCTAGATTCCGCAAGCCTGGGTAACGTTGGGTGCGTTATCCTTATTGGACACGAAGTTGATGTTTTGAGACGTCAGGTAAGTCGTAACAGAATGAGCATAATGTGCGGTCGCCATAATTTCGTCCAGTACGCGATACTGGAGCATAGAAAGAATCAATCCCTTTATAATGCACTCTTAAGATGCTTCTGGGCGTTCGTAGTGCCTTCACAGTGAAACGGATCTGACACGTTTCCATTTTCGTCTATGGCTTGCCGGACGAGATGTTTTTTCATAAACTTCGCTTTTGGCTTCACTTTTTCTTCATAAGGAACATCGTTAGGGAAAGTAAAACTTCTTCCCAGGGACATCGTACGGATCTTTGAGATGCATGCTTCATCGTCTATGACAAGAATTTTCCACTGCATTTTTTGGAGATTTTTCGGCACCCGGTTTTTGCCCGCTGTTTTTGGTTCCTAGTATATTTTGTAGCATTTTGTTTTGGGTGAGCTTTCATCTCAAGCTTGTGAACTTTGATATTATTAACAGTAGACTTCGAAAGATCTAATTTCTTGGATGCCTGACGAACTGAAATGCCGGGAGTCTTTCTGGAGATCTTCTCCACCTTACCGATGTTCTTTGGTGTCGATTTTGACGCAGGGCGGCCGCGTAAATTTCTGTAGTTTGCTTCTCCAGTCACCTCAAACCTTCTAATGATTTTGTAAATTATTTGCCGCAATTTTCCTTCAGCCTTAAAATGGATAGCTATAGCGGATTTATCTTGGCCAGCAACATTGTCGTAGTAATGAATAACACGTTTTGCGAACAGTTCTTTTTCTTGTCGTGCCATTTTCAAATCACTACTTCTATGAAGTGAATATGTGTATTGTAGCATACTGTGAAATACTCTTTAATATGAGTTTGTGCGAAATCGTCACAAGGTATTTACATATTGAAATTGCTTATGCCCTACTTCCTGGACAACCCTTAATTGTGTCCGTTGCGAACCAAATGGGATAATGAGAGATCCTAGATCTTTCTAATCCTCTTGTAGATCGCGCATAATTAGGCCCTTTGGATTTTGACACAAACTGATCAATGGCCCAGGCAATGGTCTTAACTATAAAGTCTAGCATATCATCGACCGAGACAAGATTCCAAATAGGATCCCATTCAAAGTTAAGGAAAAACAAATAGGACGATTGAAAATCCCCCTGAGCAAAATTATATTCATTACATGCAGCTATTATTACATCGCCCGCAAATTGATCCAATTTTATCCGAATTGTTAGATAAGGATCTTCAGCGATTAGCTGAAGTTATTTTTGATCACTTCAAGTCGACAGTTAGCATACAGGGTGTTTCATAATTGGTGTCCCGTCTTTAGGTCCAAATAACGGCTCAAGGGGAACAGGGGTAGGAGAAAATGAATATTGATTATTTGGTTTTGATTTTCACTAATTCCGAATAAGAACATTTCGCGTCCCTGGAGGTTAAGGGGTAAATTTTGAAAATTTTAATTTTGTAGGGGTAAAAGTTAGACCTCATGTGTTATTTAGAAAGTTGTAGAGCATCATGTAAAATGTGGGTTTAGCAAAAAAACCCAGTGAAAAAATCTCATGCCCTGCCCCTTTATCGAGTGGGTAAAGTGAAAGGTATGTCTAGCCGATGTGGACAAAAACCATACTTATTAGAAAACAGTAGGGCCTACATTTGGAAAATTAATGAGAACTAGCAAAGGTACCCGGCGTTGCCCGGGATAATTACACTTGGATGTAAACAGAACAATCTCAAAAAATTAAATTAAATTTTGCAATATCTTAAAAATAAACACATGAAAATGCTTAGAATTAATACAGTAAAAATTCTTAATGAAAATTCGAAAAAAATCTTTTTAAAGGCTCACAATGGCTGGACCTCTCCAAGGATGCCACTGCTAGTCTAAATAATTTTTTACTCACGTAATCTTACTTCAGATGTATACTTAGTGTTGTTGCAATTTCCACTCTTCTCTCGATGTGTTGAAGCAAAACTTGGCCATTCATCACTTTGTGCAGTCTAGCAGTCGCCGATTCTTCTATTTACTTGCTTCCCATTTGCTCAATACATCACGGAGCTAAAGGAGTGCTTCCTCTGTCGTCTTTCCACTCTTTCTCAATAGTCTGCTAACTCTCCATTATCTCCAGTTACTGATCATTTTTAAAGATTTTCAAGAAATTGTTAAGTACTAAGAACTCTCTTTTCTAAGAAAAGCCTGAATAACAGGAATTCTATGCATTGTTACAAATTGAAATTTATCCATATTACATCATCATTTTATGTTCATTGTTATAATTCTTGGAAAGATTGCTTTAACATTACATCATCATTCTGTGCTCATTGTTATTGGTGAATTGCGCGTTGATACCATTGTTGATGCGAACACAATGGGCCTATTGTTGCACAGACTTTGCCTTGCATTGTTGGTCAAGAGATATATATTGTTGGTTCATGCAGTGTGTTTGTGAATTGCGTGCTGATACCATTGTTGATACCTATTTTTGTACAAACTTTGCCTTGCATTGTTGGTCATGAGATATTTCTCATTAATATGCCTTGCCATAACCATGAATATCGATTTTTTATCGATAATTATTATTTTTCCGAAATATGAGGTAGACAGTGACCTTCCTCATGCTTTGAAGGTCAAGTATGCAAAATTTCATCAAGATCGGAATAAAACTGTAGATTTGTATAAAAAACGTACAGACCCACCCACAAACATCCTTCTTTATATATACTACTGTTTATAAAAATCGCAACACCCTGATGGAATGTTCTAATCCATATGCAATTTGCAATATTTGCATACAATGGGTCAGAGT
>JAHWFO010066747.1:3781655-3809965 GCA_023313115.1 Rhysida immarginata | reverse complement strand
GGGGGGGGGGGTAGAGTTTGACGAATTCTGGGCGAAGACCATTTATCACAAGGGTATGTCGCCGTTTATTAAGAGAAAAGAGTGGGAAAAAACATCAGTACGAATTTGAATACCATAGACATTGTGCCACCTGCGTCAGCCAGTGTAAAAATATGGCAGAAAAATTGGTGATACGCGGGCTGTTTCGTCACTATTGCAAAAAAGGGACCAGTGCGCGAGCAGCAGCCGCCGAAATTTGCAGGGTGGAAGATCAGGGTGTGACCAATGAACGGACAGCACCAACTGGCTGATCGTTGGATGAAGACCATCCAGCTTGATGGACTCTACTTTGAAGATTAGCAATGAGTGGTTCCTGTCTGGTGCTTATTTATAAGTTTGCGCGGTGATCGGCCACTACTTTTGATTCAACCTCCGTATAATTTTTGTTAATCGCTATATTTTGAATAGCTTCCTCAATCTTGGTTCTCAAACCTCGTACATTCTGACAGACGAGTACAGGTATCCATTATTCCCTAATTATAAATGCCTCCTCCGTTGCAACTATTTGATCCTCATACAGTCTTCCATAAAAATCAGCTACTAAAGCACGAATGAGCCAGTTTGCTGGCAAAAACATTCTATCGTAATCGTCCTACGAAACCGATAAGAAGAACGAAGAGTACGATTTGTATTTTGGTTTTTAATTTGCATATCTTTATCAATCTATTTTCGCCCAGAAACGAATTCACATACTGCTCCATAACATCCTTACTTACTTCTGGGTCTAGTCTAGATACAAATACATTTCTAAACCTCCCCTTTGGTGCACCATTCCTTGCTTTTAATCCCATGGCAACGTTATTCGAGTCGCCTACTATAAATCTTTTTGTTTGTTTCTTAGAGATTTCATTAATATGATGTCTTCGTCCAAATGAGTCACGCTGAAGTCGTCTAAAGAGTCTTTGCAAGTGGCCGATGGTAAAACTGTATCCTGCGAAAAGGCCTGCCGGGATGCCTGCTTGAATGCTAGGTTTGCTGCATTTGACCTAGTGTTTAATAAAGTGCTAAAATCTCTCGGCGATGAAATAAACGCTAAGTATAGTGCGCTGAGGCAAAAGTCGATTCCTTACTTATAAGTTTTGAGGAGAAATTCAATGGTATAAACATAGAAATTTAAAACTCTCGTACAGATGTTATTAACAAGATCAGTGAACTGAAAGAAGCCTTTGAGCAACGTTCTGGGACTTCGAAGACAGGGAACTCCATGAAAGACAACGAGGTAAGAAATGTTCTTCAATCTAGTTCCTTTGCTAACAAAGTGGAGTCCATGAACGTTATTGATGATCGTAACTGTTCAACAAACTGTGTGTATAAAAGAAGTCAGACACGGAAGTGAAGGAAAATGAAAGACAGTGCCTGGACCGTTGTTCGTAACAAAAAAAACTTAAAAAGAGGACGAGAATTGATAACTTGAAGACAGTCTCCAATGTAAAAGAATAAGTCGTCTAAAAAGAAGGAAAAGCACCCGAAGAATGGACAAAGTCGCTGGGCTAATAAAAACGATCAAAGGATCACCAAAAGCTCCTATGTCCCGCCGATTATCTTGCGGACTCACAATATGCCTTTTAAGACAATTTTAAGCGAGCTCGAGATTAATGTCCCACTGAAAAATATCAATGCTGAAACTGTCATAGTTAAACGTGATGACGAAAAAACATCACAGGTTAGTTTCTGGAATTAAGACTGACATTATTTTAAAAATTCAGCACCATCAACTACAGTCCGAGAAGGTGTTAAAATACGTGATTCGAAATATGGATGTAACATATGATCTGGACGACTTTCAAGAAGACCTAAGAAGAGCCAACTAATACATGGAAAAGGTAATCAGACTTATGAAAGCCAAAGGATCCAGTGATATGCCTATGGTTTTGGCTCCGCTCGCCAACACTGAAAACAACCAGTCGTTGAAGAGCATTACTCGTTTTGGGCCACTGGTAGTGCTAGTAGAAGTCTTTCACGGAAACAAGAAGCCATTATAGTGCTATAACTGCCTGTGCTTCGGTCACGTATCCATGGGCTACAACAAATGCGCAAAGGGGTACCACTCAAGAGACCGTCCCAGATTAAAGGACAAGACTCCTCAAAGTTCGTAAGATGTGGAGGACAGCAAACTTCAAGCTACACAAAAAGTCGTAAATACCCCCAGGATAAAAAAGATGCTTAGTTCGAAAGTGATAGCAGACAAAACTTTGCCTAAGCCAGAGGAAAAAGGCCTCAACATTAACGACTTACAAGGTATGTATAAACAAATCTGACGTATATGTCATCTGCTTAGTGATCTAGGCAAACGTTACCCAGAGATGAGTGGGCTCCTAATGACCAACTAATCACAACGTGGCTGTACGACGTTATTCAGTGATCAACAAATGTGAACTTCGATGCGTGATAT
The DNA here is from genome assembly GCA_023313115.1 of Rhysida immarginata. NCBI lineage: Eukaryota > Metazoa > Arthropoda > Chilopoda > Scolopendromorpha > Scolopendridae > Rhysida > Rhysida immarginata. The sequence continues at coordinate 3,807,534 of JAHWFO010066747.1, read as the reverse complement.
GGAAAGCTAAGGGGGAGGGGGTTCCCGGGAAGCGTATAGCGTTTGAAAACTATCTGATGAAGCTGGAAATCGATGTTGCTTTACTCTGTGAAACACACCTCAAGCCAAGTCAAGACTTGAAGCCACCTGGTTATTGTGCATACCGTAAATATCATACAACTCCAAACACTGCAATATGTGCCTCTGGTGGCGCTGAGATCATCATCAAGAAGGGAATTAAACACCAAGAACTGGTCGCTAAGTCTTACGCAGATATGGAATCAGCCTCCATCATCATCAATGACGACTCCCTTGGTGAAGTGACGTTCGTGGCGCTCCACAATTCGTCTAAATACTCTACGATAGCGAGCTCGATGAACTCTTCAATGTTTACATTCCAGTTTCTTGACTGGTGACCTTAATGCCAAACACCCAAGCTGGAACTCCAAAACGCAGAACTACAACAGATATATCACAAGGACGACTTCATCGCTGCTAGACCAGTGGAGGACACCTACTACCAAACCCTCTGGCGTTGAATTTTGACAATGTTGACGTCAATTTCAGAGAAGTCAAGCATCAGCAAAACTGGAAGTTCTTCAAAGAAATCTTCAAGGACCATGAAGGCCGTCTTGATGGGGCAAACTGTACGGATAACATCGATCTACATATTGAAACCATCACCAGGAATATCAATAGTGCCACTGAAGCTAGTGTCTATCTATTGGAGAATTAACCTCCTCATCGATTCATGCTCCCTCCAGGAATCCAATGCCTGATTGCAGAAAGAAACAAGACTCGTAGAACTATGGCAGCGCTATCGTATACGTTGGCTGAAATCAAATACAAGAGGCTAGTGCGAAGAGACCAAGAAGAAGTAAAAGATCTTCGCGACAATTCCATTTGGAGCAGCCGGCCAGGTGGCCGATAGGGCTAGGGCGCAGGCTTTCTAGTACTCGAGTCCGCCTGGTCGTGGGTTCGAATCCCGCCATGGGCATGAATGTTTGTGTTTGTCCCGGGCTTCGTACTGTTATAACTTGTGTAAAAGGTGCCAAATGACCTTAGTAGTCGATGCCAAAATTTCTAATAAACCAAACCATTTGGAGCATAATTAGAGCTCTACAGAAGAAGAATGACAGGCTGTCACGAGAATGCAGCGTGAGGATCGAAAGCGAGCGCGTAGAGAGTGGCGCGAAGGGCGTCTACTTTCAATCAGAATAGCTCCCTCCATCCATTGTCAAGGATGGTTAATTTCCTTCATAGCCAGATATTAATATAATCAAAATTAATAAAGAAAGGCTGTGGAAGAAGCACTGTAGGCGAAAGCGCGTGGCGGCGCAACGAAAATTGATAAAGTGAAAAAGTTTTGACGAGAGAGAAGTGAGCGGAAAGTGGCGCGGCTTGGACGCACGTTGCCTCTCCTATTCCCGGTCTTTTATACTCTAACGAGTTGGAGGAACCAACGCAGCCACGGACTTTGAAGGCAAGGACGAATGCTAACGCAAACAGCAAGGTCGACGAACGGTTGACGGTGCTTTCACGGGATAAACCCGCTTGCTGCGAATTGCTTTTGCCTCCGCCGACAGCGTCTAATATTGCTCTATCAGACTCTTTCAGACATTCAGTGCCTCGACAGAAGGCGGAACGAAGTAGGCCGCCATTGTGTGTCAACGAGCGACGACGAGAGGAATTAGCAGCCAACGCCTGTCCAGTGCGAGAGGAGGACGTTGAAGACGCACTGGACAGGTGAGTGGAGCCAAAGTTTGCGTCCCCGGTCAACAACTATTCCCCTTACGAGCGGAGCCGTACGCCCAGGACAGAGTTGCCTTATTTCCTGAGTATCCACGAGTTTGGTCTACAAGTCACGTCGTAGTTTGTGTCTCCCTGCCCATTCAACGCCGTAACCTCATTGAGAGGTCTGCCCGAGGCATTCTACGCTGTGCTACGTCAAGATTTCCACTATGAGCGAGAACAGCGTTATCCAGTATTCCAGATATTTGCCCCTTGGGGTCATCGAGCCTACGTGGAGGACGGTCTGGGCGGCATCGTGCCCTACTTTCCAGGTAAGCTCACTTATACCTCTCTCTCCGTTCCGTACGTAAAACTCTCGAAAATTAAGTTGCAAAGCCGCCACGCAGATCTGTTAAAACACTTTTGCTCATAGAGGTTTCTCTTTGTTCTTACAGATTCTGCCCTTTAGGCGTAGCCTCTAACGCTTCTACGTCGCCGTTTTTCTTAAGGTGGATGGTTGCAATATCATAAGTGTGTCGGGATAGCGCCCAGTTATTTGGTACACAAGAAGTTGAAGAGACCATAAGGTGGTAGCTTTCATAACTACGTTTGAACTAAAGACTGAAGTTAGTTTTTGAAATTTTATTGTTCCTGTATAAAGAGGTGCTGTTCGTACAGCCCGTTTCTACCTATGTATATCAGTTATTATTGTTAACCCCTAATTCTATTTAAATCTTTCGTTTTGTATGGGTCTTTGCACCCGCCAGCATCCTTCGCGTCAGAAGGGGGCTTCAATAACTTTGTTTGAATTTCTCAAATAGATGTTATTCTGTAATGCATATAATTTTGTCATAGTGCCTTTTTCTATTTCTACCACTGAATACTGCTACGGTTACATGACACACGCTTACTCCGCTTCGCTCCCTTCAAGATAATTACGTGCAAAATGATCAGGACAAAGCCCAAATCATTGCAGATTCACTTGAAATTCGGTTTGTTACCCCTGTTAACAACAATATCGAATCAACTCATGTCATAAGATGGTCATATCAACTTTGATGAATTCCCGCAACATTTAACGAACATCAACATCTGTCGTGGCCGGATAGATAGCTACCATCATAAGGAATCTGAAATAAAGGATGGCTCTAGGAAGAGACAAATAATAATGCCCTAAAGAATCTCTCGAAGAACATTATTGATGACATCACGAATATAATAAGCGACTACTGGAAGTTTTCCTACTTCCCGACCCCTTGGAAGCAACCTATCTGTTAAGTATCCCCAAGCAAAGCCAAAATCCTGTAATCCGCGCGAGCTATCGACCTATCAGCCAGCTTCCGTCGATGTCTAAAGTTTTGGAGTAAACGATCCTCATCCGGTTCAATGAGCAATCTTTGGGCAATGGTCTAGTACGGAAAGATCAAATCAGCTTTCGTGCCGTCCACTCTTGTAGGTTACAGATATGGAGGCTCGTTGAAGATTTGAGCACCCTCCTGAACCTTTCCAGGTACTGTGTTGTGGGTTATCTCGATGTTAGTGAAGCTTTCGATCAGGTGTGGCACGAGGGGCTAATCTACAAGATGATTACAGACTGGTTTCCTTCTGATTTGATTTTGATGACGAAATCCTTTCTTACCCTGTGATTTTTGTATTCTGGTAGCTCAGTTAGTTGTAAATAATTTTGTCTCTCTCGATGTTAACCCTTTTTAATGCCAGCACAGTTAGTACGATGAATACAACATTCTAAACGAGATTAAAGTTAAAATCGGTCCTTTTAGATTACGAAATTACGAAAATAGATTCTATTAAGCTAAAGTCAGCGAAAATTTATCCACTTCGCATAAACTAAAGGCTGCTGTGCCACATGTTTCTGTCCTTGGGCCCGATCTGTTTAATTATTTGTGCACGATTTCCAAAAACCCTAAAAGTGTAATTTATATTTTTATGCTGATGATACTGCCATCATTACATGGGCGAATCAGCCAACTCAGGTTATCACTCGTCTGCAAAATGCCTTGAAGAAATTTGAGGATTAGTTTAATTCCTGGAAACTGAACCTTAACGTCGGAAAATGCAAAGCCGTGTACTTCAACAAAAATCTGAAGTGTCCGGCGGATTCTATTGTTCTATTCAATAAGAAGTTCGAATGGGTCGACAATTACAAGTTCCTAAACGTTATCATCGACTCAAGACCTTCCTAGTGACTTACGTACGCCGTAAACAAAGTGAAGAGCGCTAAGTACAGTCTGATAGGAGTCGAAACAGTGCCCTCAGCATCGACAATAGCTACTCCTTTACAAGGCGCTTATTCTGACCACCCTTGTCTATGCATGTCTTCGTGGGCGCATATATGTAAAAGCAGATGGAGTGAGCTCCAGTCGTTCCAATGTTACCCTGAGGTCCATTGCTTAGCTTGGCAAAATGACCGCGAAAAATCAATACATCCACTCATATTTGAACATGACTCGCATAGGAAAAATTGTCCAGGATCCCCTGATGAGTTTGGTGCAGACTATGAAGACCCATGACAATGATCCGATGGCTGGAATACTGAATAGCTTGATGGAAATGAAGTGACATACGAAGAATAGAAACCCCGAGGCATATTCTTGATGTCAGCTTTGAAGACATTGGCAACGTTTCCTCCCCGGATTATTGGAAGATGTAATCCTCACCCCCCCCCCCCCGCCATAATCTGCTGAAAATCGTAAACCTTATTATTTTTTCATAATGTGGAAGATTTCTTGGGTTAGTCAGGTTTCTTGCCTACTTTAGTGTATTTCATTTGAAATTTATTTTGGGAGGGTGAGCCTTGTGAAAGCACTGCTTCCGTCCCACCTGAACAAATGTACACTTCACTGTTCGATTGTCGATTGATGAGATCAAACTGCAATGGCACGTAGGTTTATTTGATCCCAAATGTGCTGGTCATGTGTGTTTAAAAAAACCATCTGTTGTGAAAGTTGATTTATCATTGAATAACACATAACTTGCGAATTGAGGTATCACTTCACTTTGATGCAAAAATCACTCGCAAAACCGGACGTTCCGAATATTCAAACCGCTGTGACGAGGGAACTTCAAAGAGTACCGAGAGAGGATTTTTCACACGCCATGCAATATTTGTACGAACGATTTCAAAAGTTTATTGCGGATATGGGGGCTTACTTTGAATGACAGTAAAGTATCATCTCTGTCCGTGTTTGTTTTTCCGAGTCATTCATCGAACTTTCCGGTCTTACATTGTATTATTGCGGCAGGGCTGTTATTACAGTTTCGCTAGACTGGATTGCACAAAAGCATATTCCAAAGAACATTATCGTGGAGAAGGAGCCAATTCTTAATATTCCACGGTCCAGGATGTTCCGATTGATGGATTCACGCAGACAACGAAGAATGTTCACATATCGTTCTTTGGTGACTGCTGCTCCGTTGCGAATGAATTCCTCTGACATTAAAACATGCGTGTATTAACAGGATTGTTTTTATTGCGTGGATGGATTCCAGCTTGCAGATTGATGCTTACATTTTTGATTTTACAAGAAACACCATGATTGATCACCCGTCACGATTCGGCTCATCACCTGTGTTCATTATCTGCATTATCAAGAGGTTTAAGTCATTTATACGCGCATGAATTTCGTTTACATTTTGCACGTGTTTGGGAAAATTAGCGTAAATAGTGCAGGTGATACGCGATTTTTGGAAGGGTTACAGACGACTGAATAATTCGAATTAATAGAATAAATAAGGGAAATGAATGAATAACACATTGTAGACGAAAATGAATGAATTAAGCAAATCAATAGAATTATAAGAGAGACTTGAGTTATATGGAAATGACGATGCCCAAGAAAATTTACACAGTTTTTTTTATATTATTGAATAAGAAAATATACACTATATACTGTATTAAACATGCTATGCTAAAAGATATTTATTCCACTATTTGAATGTTTGCCTATCTGCATATTGTATGATGTCTTGAAAACGGTTTAACTTTTTCTAATTCTTAATTCGCTGATCAATACAAAAGCTTGCTGGTGAAAATCGCTGTAATGGCCGCGAGTCCTTTAGAAACCCGTTAAATTTTCTTTAAATTGTATGAGATATATCATTCGATTGGGAATGGCTAAAACAAAAGGATATAGCATCGTTTCAATTTTTGAAATACCACTTATGATAAAAAATTATTTTTCGAGCTTTTTCGTTAGCGTCTAGGCAAATACAATTTTTAATGCATTTTTCACCGTTTGTCATATTACGAGGGTTGTTCAAGAATTTTTGCTCCTGGTCCGTAACTTTTTTATTTGCTAACCGATTTTCAAAATTCTTTTTTACCTGATACTTACATTTGTCCTCTATGTAATCCACTTTTCACTTTTCGACATAGTCCCCATCCCTTTCCACGCATAAACGCCAACGCTTGACTAATCGGGTGAACCCGTCGGAGAGGAATTCCGGGGTTGTTGTCGACACCAAGATGAAATGCAGCTTTGGACCCTTTTTTGCAGCATGATAAAGCCGGCTCGCGCACGATAGCCACATACCAGAGGCGTTGCAGCGCCTACAGTTCAAAGATGAAAAACTGCAGTTCAAAAATGAAAGACTTTGCACCTTGCGACTTTCACCACTTCCCAAAGAAGAAAGAGCACCTTAAGGGACATGAGTTGCGTTCTGACTAATTTAATTTTAGTTTTTATTAAATCTAAAGTTTTAATAAAAGTTTTTTTATTCTCACGAATTTAATTGAGTCACGAATAAAGTAAAGATAAATAACTGGAGAGAATGCTCCAAAAATCAGTAAATTATTTATAAGGAAAAATGAAAAAAAAATTCCGGTACCTAGATTTGTTTCTTCGCTGTTATCATTGAGTCGTTATGGTTCAGTGGAGACATGCCCGTGGTCTCTGGTTCTATCCAGATCGTAGTATTTTTTCTTTCATTTTTCACTCTTAAAAAATTTGTTTGAGTTAAGCTAAGGCCACAGAGATCGCTACGAGACAGACGCGACGGATGCGATGGAGAAGGACGCGATGGACAAAATACACTACATGATCAAAGGAGTTGGGACACCTGTTGCTCTACCGTAAAGCCACAAAGAGCTTCAGTCAGTAGTGTGTAGGACCACGCCGAGCTGCCATCACTGCCTCCACCCTACATAGCATACTGTCCACAAGTTTACGGTATGTGTCCTCGAGAGGAGTGTCATGGTCAGTTCCTGGACAGATGTAGGGCGAACCATCCTGGATCTCACACGTCGTTCCAAGTCGTCCCAAAGATGTTCGATGGGGTTGAGATCAGGACTCTGGGCGGGCCAATCCAGTTCTTCAACCCGCATCTCGTCAATCCAGTCGGATATGGATCTTGCTTTGTGGCAAGGCGCATTGTCGTGCTGGAAGAGGAACGGCCCGTCACCGAAGTGTTCCCACAGCGCTGGAAGTGCCCCGTTATCCAGAATGGTCCTATAGCCTTCAGCGTTGAGGTTTCCGTCCACCCCAGGTGTTCACACAGAGCGCAACGCGACGGATGCTATGTTCGCTCCGATTTGTATATAAATCTATTTACTTCATTGCTTATTTGAAGATATACGTAAAGAGAAGGCTAAATTTAAAGACAATGTAAATTAAAAGAACTAACGTTTATAGTATTATAATGAATTAATATAATTAATATTTATACTGTACTTATTGTAATTAATTATAAATATTACGATATAATTATAATTATGCCAAATGTTTTTTATTCATAAAATATTTCGGAACGATATGGACTGAGGCTTTACAATACCAAATATTAAGATAAAGGAATAATTTGTTTTGATTTTTGTTCCTCTAAGTATATTTGCTCTAGAAACGCCATAATCGTAGCATATTCACATATTGAAATCACCGAAAGCAAAAAATTTAAACTGCAGGCGATGAACATATCACCATTGCTTGTCTACTGCGCATGTCCGATCACGACGGACGCTTTGGACGTCCAGAAAATGTAAAACGTCCAGAACGCCGCGTCCGTAACGACCGTAGTCCTGTGTAGCCACTTACATAACGAATAGAGGAGGATATTTTTTGGACTCGTAGAGTCCGTCGCATTCGTCGCGCTCTTATTTGGCCCCACCTTTAGTCAAGATGCAAAGTATGCAAGCAACAGCAACTGTCGATTTGTCAGTTCTGCTATTATTAAGTAAAGATTTCTCACTGAACAAAGCACATTATAAACTAGGAAAGAAAGGATAGCCACTTCAAATGATCGGAAGAAATCTAGTTTATATTTCGTATTTCTTTATTACTGCAATTCTCGCTCATATTAGAAAATCATTCAATATACACGGATATTTTAAATCTATAATATCGAGATGTGATTCTCTGGATCCAGAACACTATAACCTTTTTTATATAGACTGATGTTATAAATTTTGAGGAACGCCAGTGCATTTATGCTATTTGTAGCTTAAGTTATATTTATAGCAATTTCATTCTTTAGCAGTCATTTCATAATCTTTATATTTGGAATGAGAAGGCATAAAAAAGAGTTATACTGCAATTAAAGAAAACTCGTTTGACAAATGAAAGCTTAAACCTTTTAATCCTGGCAATTTTTAAGAACAAACCCATACGGCTAAATTGTTTGTTAACAAAAACATATCCTCGCTTTACCAATGATTTTTATCAAGTTTTGTTGCTTTCAGCAAGGAAAAGCCGAAATTGAATGCGAATCAAATCGTGAAGAAACAGCAAATTCACTTTAATTGGATTGTTTTTTTTCCCTTCTTCTTTTCTATGCTTCTTTCATTTCTTAATGAAACCGAAAAAATGCAAATTGGAGACCCTAACTTCATAAAATTCCTTTACAACGATAACATATAAAAGAATAAAAAATAAATGAAACTTAAAAAAAAATAATGAGAGAATTTTTCATGTTCTTTACGATTCTTAAAATTTAATTTTTCCCTCTGAAATAAGACAATCCATTCTAATGGAAAATTTGAATTCCGTTTAGAAAATTAAACAAAATATCTCATTATAAAGAGCGGTTTGTCTTGCATATATAACTAATTTATAAATTCATTATCAAATGAAAGAAACGAAAGCCGTTATTTGTAGTGGAATCAAATTAAACTCGTCAGCATAGAATTTTTATTTTCTCTCCGTCCTTTCTTACCTTTGTTTTTAATTAACTCTAGTAATGAGAGCATTATTAATGACAAAGGCAGCGATTCATTAATTATAAAGTAGTGAGTCTGGTTGAAAAAGAAAACAATAATTTGAGCATTAACCAAGACCTAGCCATTTATAATAATTTAATTCGTCTACAGCAGAAATACACGAAAAAGCACAAATTTATTTAATCTTTTGCTTAATTTGGTTCTTTAGCTCGGAAGGTTCAAATTTCAGCATGCCGTGGAATTTAATTTGCGAGCGAGTCAACTAAAGTGGACAAAAGAAGATAAGATGTGGTGAACGAAGGCATTTGCTTTACAGAGTTCTTCTTGGGTATTTTAGGATATGCTAATACGTTAGGCTCGTGCAATTAGACTAAACTGCACCTGATCAAAAGTTCAATTGAGTGAAAAGACGAAACAAGTGAACCCTATCAAGATCTGTTTAAAAGACAAGAAAACATTACATTTAAAGAAAGTGTTAATGAAGCAAAAAGTGTTAGAATTTATGAAAGCAGTAGCAATTCGTCACAGTTAAAATTAATAGGTGGAAATTTTCAAACTGCAATAATTTGTTGAAGTGAAATTGTGAAATACGTCTCATCTTGATACTATTTTCAGAAAATGCTCTATTTTTTTACAAATAAATTATTTAATGTATTTACTTCAGCAATAACAACAAATTTGAACTTTTTTTCTGTCCTTTAGATGAAACTATGTGATTCTGTATAAAAAAAAGGTGCTTGATTCATATATCGAAACCAAAATGGGCAATCACGTACCGTTTTTGTAGAAGACCCATTTCTCAGATATGTAACAGAGGCTTGATTATAGAAAACAAACACTAAAATGATTTTTTGGCCGTTTCCTCTTGTAGGCATCTCTTGGTGTGTCCCTGATAACAGACCAGCAATATTAGCTAGCATACTTCCATTCCATCGTTAAGCTCTGCCTGTGTGATTTCATGATGTCATAGATGTACATGGTTGAAAGTCAGGATCTTGATGGTTTGGGTCATCGGAGGTGTCTTCCTCTGAATTAACAGTATATTTATCTGGAGCTGTAGGTGCAGGAAGATCTTCAGAACGAGGGTCTGGTCGCAAAGCGCTTCTATATGTGCTGCAATATAGATACGTAAAAAGCTAAAATGTGGATTTCTTTTTGGAAAATGGTGCGTGGTAAGCAAAAAAACAAGAAATTAAACCTCCCGAGGAAGGTATAGGAAAGTAGCGGAAACCCTGAGTTCATCTATTTTTACCCCTTCATCTGCACTTTTTACCCCTCCCCCAATTTTTTTTTTATCAAAAAAATTTGATTTTCTCTAACTTAGTATTTAGAAAATATTAAATACTATCATATCTTCTTTCCTTTCTTATTATTTTCGATCGAATGATATATCACACTTCATATGTTGTCATAGTTCTAAAGACCAAGCGACTGCCACCTCCACAACTCCGACCCCACTGGGACAATTTGATCCAAACTTCATAGGAATGTAGATTTTGCCTAGAGGAATAAGCATATCGAATTTCACTCCCTTACATACCTGAATACCACATAGATCACTTGGTCCTCTCTAACTCCCACCCCCGTAATTCCGACTCCAGTGGGCCAATCAAAACCAAACTAAATAGTTAAGGTACTCATGCCCACAGTAAGCTACACTCCGAATTTCAATCTTCTACCTCATAAAATGCAGAAATTATGAAGGGGACGGACGGACGGACAGACGGACATTGTGAAACCAATAAGTAGCTCCATTCTACCGCTACTTAATAATTACAGATTCGTTATTTTCAGCCAAAAACATACAGGAAAAACATATTTTCATCTAAAGGACATTTTTCATGTTGTACAGTGTTAGGGAAGAATGGGGTTGTGGTTCGGACGTGGGTTGGTTCGGACAAATTATTCGCACGCTACTTGAAAAATTATTCCGAGGGGGGCTACCCTATACAGACTGTGAAAATCTATTCGCCAGAACGATCACAGCAAAGGTACGTAAATAAGAAATAAAATTTGTTTTGGGGAGTGTGAAAAAAATTTTTGAGATAGGTTTGTTCGTGAATTTGTAGAGAGGTTGTACGAGAAATGCTAACAGTTAGATGTTTATTTCTGAGGGACTGTACTATACTTAAACGTGTTCAGTATCATTTCGGCAATGTGCGTCGTTAAGCTTAAACATGGTTTTATTTGATTTCTGGCGTGGTGGGGTTGATTCGAACACAACCCCATATGCCAAAGCTATACTGTATTTATTTATTTCATTTGATCTTTCTTAATTTAGATGGTTCATATTCATTAGTATCCTTCAGTCATTAGACTGGTGGTTGCATTATGAGAAACGTCTTCTCCATTCATCTCTGCTCTCGACCATTTTTTTAATTTCCTGATAAGATTTAGTACCGGTATCCTCTTGAATCTGTTTTATATAGTCCTTTCTGGACCTACCACTTGGTCTGGTTCCATTAATTCCGCCTTCGATAATCAGTCTTCTGCTTTTTCTAGTACTTCCTCGTTCGTGTTTTCTCTCCATTTTGTTTTTGTGAAGTTCCTCCAACACCACAATTCAAAGGCTTCCATTCTTTGCATGTCTTAGATGGTTAGTATTACAAAAGGAAAAGAGGTCAAGATCTGCCTTCCAGGGAAGATATGAAGCGAGCACCAGAAGATACAGAAAGAGAAAGCCGCATTAGAAATGTCACGTCTGCTAGCCCTGTTCTAAATGAAACAAGGCTGCTAGTCAAGTGATTGTGATTTTTTTATAATGTGATAATGTTAGGCAAGTTGAGATAACATTTTGGTGCTCTTTTGGTAATAAAGTTATCTTGTATTTCATTAAAATGGCGAAAAATCAGTTTGTCCGAAACAGCTCCGCGACAGTTCGAAACAACCCCACACATAGGGGTTGCTTCGGACATTGCAGAGGTTTTTTAAAATATAAAACTATATAGATTATCGTATTACTACTGGAAAATTACATGTACAGGTAAATGACGAAAGGTTTAGACTACAAAATACGATATACCTATTCACTATTTGGTTCATGATTAACCCACGAGGGAAAAAAAATTTGATTTTCGTCCGAACCAACTCCACTCTCCCCTATATGTCTTGGGAGAGATTCCATAAAGTTAGAAGTAAATTTGTGTCCACCCCCGCGTGGGAGGGGCCTACTCGAAGACCCAAGGCAAAGCCAACTCCGACGCGGGTGGGGCCGAGGGTTTGCGACTTGTGTAAGGCTAGAAATACCAATCAAGGAACACGTAAATTAAAAATAGAACTACTATTTTTATTATGCGGAAACCTCTTTTACACCTATTAAATAAAACAATGTAACAGCGCAATTATGCGGCTTGAAAATCCCAAAACAATAAAATATTCCCAAAAGATATAATCATCAGTTCCCAATTAACTTTAAGAATTACCATTATGAGCACAACTCGTAATCATTCCCTCTATTCCCCTTTAACCTAGCTTTAGGATCCCGGGACTGTGCTGTAACCTTAAACTCAACAATACCCCTTATCTTCCACTAACTATGCATTAGCACATAAATATATCATTTAACTATAATGCCTACTCTGCATTACACAATAATTATCTAATTATAATGCATCAGAATATGTATCAGAGGCCATGCTCTCTGTTGATAACTAATCAGCTAACACCTTGCAGTAGGTCACATGACCCCAGACACGAGTGAGCAAGGAGAGCGTCGCGCCTCCCTTTTAAATTATCCCCTGACCAAATGACCATTGCATTGTGACTGCATCATGGTCAGGAGGACCAAACCACAGGGAGAGAGGCAGTAACCCTTTTTATACTGACTTCAACTCAACTACTAACGCAATGCTCCACCCGTGAAATACTGCAAGCCAAGCTCCTACTGCGCTCTTACTACGCACTTATTACAACGAAGTGCAACTAACAAGCCAGAAGCTACAGAGAACATGCACTCAGAAAACTATCACTTAAAAACATAAGCTTATATCGTAATGATAATACAATTTAAGCGTCGTTTTCCGTTACACTAGGCATTACCAAGACAGGTAATTATCAAAAAAGAAATGAGAAGATAAATTACTGTCCGCTGAAATGCTTTAAAACAGCGTTAAACACCAACACTGACGCAGTTCGAACGCAACAACACTCTCATGGCACTTATAAAAATACAATAATGGAATCATCTCACCAAAACTAAAAGACTTCCAGCAACGTTGAATTCTTGACATAGCAGATACGACCTGCCCTTACTCTTGCTGCTTGGAACGCTGTCCCATCGCAAAGTTCGATACTGACTTTTAACTGTATGGCTCCAGGGGAAAAAGGATTCTCTCGGCGATAAAAAAAAAAATAAATAAACTGGCTTAACTTCTATTAGCTAAAAGTTAATGTTTATCGCATATTAGTAAGCTAGTTCGATACATTCACCCGATAAAATCAACGATTTCATCGTTATGGCAGCCTCTCCTATCGCTGACATTTTATGAGCGACTTTTTTTTTATCGAACGAACAAGCATGAAGCTTCTCGTCGCTTTTTTTTATATATCTCTCTTCTCTAATACAACAAACACGTAGTAGGATTGTCAACATTCTCGGAAACGACTTATTACAACAAACAGGAGCTATTACGTATAGTACAATTGTTGCCGACTCCGACAGTTCGCACAAGTAAGTTAACAATTCCCCCATTAACAAATGATAATTTAAACTGAAAACTCAAAATATTACATGCTACATAAGATTTGCTTAACTAAATACGTTTTGGGTTCAGTGTAAAGCCCTATTTAAACATAAAAAGCAACCCAACATACAATAAACAAACGCCTGTTATAAAAATATACGGGCTGATAAACCCCCCCCCCCAATTTTCGCGATTGGTAAACACTCCTATTACCACTAACTGGACACTTAATTCCAGCTACGGGAACGATTATAATGGGGAATAATGCGGGCGTATTGACTGAGCAGCACCTTAATCAAACATACACTGACTCCAGTCACAAATTGAAGTTTTCTCTTCCATAGATACAAAATTTAATTAATGAGAAGCTAAATCTATGTGATACGATTCTTAACACAAACAAATATGATGTAGAACGTCTTCAAATTTTATAAAATCATCGTCAAAGAAAAGTTATACTCACAGAAAACTTATAGAATGCTATGAGACGTTCCAAAAAATCTCCACGCTGGCACAAGATCTGCAAGAGCTACACGCCGGTGTTCAGTCTGCATGGGATGAGCTGAGTCAAGCCCATGTTAAGAACTTGTACGACTCAATGCCACGTTTTGTGGCAGAATGCATTATAAATAATGGCGGCCCAACATCCTATTGAAAGTTGTAAAGACTTTGGTATTTTGACCAATAAATTTTGTCATACCCATGCTCATTGTTTAATCATTTGTTATTTTTGGTGAGTACAAACTACCTTTCAAATGTCTTTACAATCTGACGATTCCTTCTGGGTGCAACTTTTTTTTTGACGATGAGTGTATAAAGAACAATATGAATTACGAGAATAATGCTGCAAACCTGATCTTCGAGAATAATGCTGCGCAATGAGGTGCAAGTGATCTGTAAAACCTTGCCACTTTCACTTTAATAATGTTACAATAATGTACGAGGGTAGCCCAGAAAGTAATGCACCACAATTTTTTCCTTCAACAATTATTTATTGAACACAATGAAACTTATACACACAAAAGAATGATGTTTCTTCTACACTCCCTATTTTTCCACGTAATCTCTATGTAATCTCTATGAATCTACGTAATCTCCATTGTGTTCTTGTGGAGCAATGTTGACTATTAAGCATATTTTAATCCAGTGCCCTTTACACACTAACTTACGACGCTCATTAGGGCTGAATCATTCACTAGATTTTTTGTTGGGGAACAACCCTATAATTTTTAAAAAAGTATTTCTATTTTTAAAAATTATTCATGTTTTTAAATTCATATAGTCATTTTTTATTGCTTTTGCATTGGATATATTTTATCATTAAGCATATGTTTTATTTAGTGCCGTTTACACACTAATCATATTCACCAATTTTTATTAGGGGACAACCCATAAGAAAATGGATTTTAATCATTTATTAGTTAGTTAGTGCCCTTTACACACTAATTTACATTGTTCAGTAGAGCTATGTTATTCATGAGATCTATTATTAGGGGAGAAACATAGAAAAAAAAGGTTGGTTTTAAAATTATTTGTGATTCTAAATTAACATAGTCATACTTTTTATTGCTTTATTTCTGTATAATTTACGTTTTTATTCATTTTTTTATTTGAGTTTTTAACTTTTGGTCCATAAACTGTGGATATTTAAACTTTTTATGGGGCGCAAAATGGCCGTAGCAGCCGACGCCCTAAAATTTCAACCAACCAACCAACCAATCACTCTCTATCTCTTTGTCTTCATCGATAAAATTGGGTTCAAAACTTTAAAAGTTCCACACTTTTAAAGTTGGATCAATTGAAAAAGCACCAAGAATAAAACATTTCTCGAATATTGTGTACAATATGAATATACCATTAAAAGTAGGGGTTCCTATTTAAGATTTCAAAGTTACCCCCTCCCCCCAGCCCCCTCACAAGGAGGGGGGGGGTAATTTTTTAACTAGTGAATTTCACCCGCGAAATAATTCAATCTTGGTTTTGGATATTTTTTCATAGAATGCTTAGTTTCCGAGATATTCAGTTGTGTCAAGATAAATGCATCACCCTGTATACAGTCAAGATTGTAACAAGTGCTAGTTAGTACTCACAAATGAGCACTTGTTATGATGTTGAATGAGTAACTCGGAAAGTTCTTGTTGGAATTCAATCAAATTTTAACGGTATACACAGTTTTATGTACCCTGTTATTCCCCCAAATTTTATTAATCTAGGCTTTACAGAACCTGAGTTATTAACTTGTTGATCTTGGTGGCGGCATTTTTATTTCTGTTTATATCTCAGTTATCGTTCAAATTCGGACCCATATTCATATGAACGTTTTTGCTTAGAATCATCCATACTAACCCCCTAGAAGTTTGTTCAATGAATTCTGAGACACCCTGTATATAGAATATTTTACATTCTATTTTTTATAAAGCGTTATTTATCATAAATTTAATGGTATATGTGAGGCCTATTCAGTACTCTATTTTAACTTCATTTAAATTCACAACCAGAAGAAAGACTGGACTGTTTATGTTTTATTACTGACAGAGAATTATACCACGTAGATTAGTTTCATGGAATATACAGTCTTTTAAAATATAATTAGAAACACTACCAAAAGTGGCTATTTTGTTCATGATATTTATTATTATTTATAAACAAAACGGTAACAAAATAACCTTAACCAAAAAAATCGTATAAATAACGAAGATAAGGATTTTCTGAAAACAGAAGTATAATAAAAATTAGAAATATTGACGGCATAAAAATTTTACTATTGTCTATTTTCCCCTTTCTTTAAAATAAGTGGAAAGATTTTATCGTTCATTGTTTCTGCTATAGCTCTCGCAACGAAAGAAGGAGCCAATCATAATCGTTTTTTTACTTTCTTATACATAGTACATGTATAAGGAAGTATTGTAATCACGAAAAATTTCGACCCCCAGATTTTCACTGATCTTCACGTTTTAGGGTCCCTAGATTACGAAGAAGTGATTTCTGGAAAATATGTGTGTCTGTGTGTGTGTGTCCACGATAGCGTCCAAACGGGTAAAGCTATCGAGACCAAACTTTAAACTTAAGATTATAATCTTCCTCGGGAGGTCTGATTAGTTTTCCAGTGGAATCGGTGAACCGGAAGTATCAGTTTACTCCAGCGCCAAAATATAAATTTTGAAATATCTGGTTAAACATTGCGTTTATGAAAATATTGTATGGACTAAAAAGTGTTCCAATTTCAATTATAAACAACTTTTATTAAGAAAATGTTTCAAAATTCCAACCGGAAGTACCAGTTTTATTCTTATCAAAATCCAGTTTTTGGCTAATATAGGCGAAATAAGATGGTATAGGCAAATTTGGAATCTTTAACCAAATTGTTTAGAAGATAATTTGAAGTAACTTTTATTCACAAACTTTTTTAAAATTTCTATCGGAAGTAGATTTTTTAGACAGTGATTTAATTTTTTTCTATATTTGGACCAGGTCATTTATGTATAAGAAAGTCAGGTGGTGACCACACCTCATTTTTTTTTTTTTCGATTGCATATGGCGTACGGTAACACGCGTAATCATTTCGTTGTGGTATTGTCTCGTGAAAAGCGAAAATTATTCACTACAGTATCTGCGATGGCGGGAGTACGCTCGTAAAGGCCAAACAATTCAAAAAAATGTTTTGAACGTTTGTGATTACGTGAAAAAAAAAGTTCACGAAGAATTGATAGAGGCGTAGTTCCTATAGGTATTGTTCTGTCTATTCTAATAGATTAACTTGTGCTTGATTCTAATTGGCTCTCGCTACTTCCGCTCCCATCTATGATTGTGATAGCTACAGTTTGCGCAGCCTTTCATTTGGAATATCTGCATGTAGTTGGATATGTATTGCTTGCCATTGGTATAAACTGCGTCACAAGATCCTCCATCGATTTCCTATGGGGTTTAAATCGGGACTGTATGCTGGCCAATCTAAAGTTTAGATATTTTGGTTAACAGATCATGTTTTTGTTATCTTTGCTGCATGACAAGTTGCATTGTCTTGCTGGAATAGCAGACATCTGTGAGGTTACGTTGCGTGAGTAATAGAAGGTGAACGTATTATACAGGGTGATTCAGTCAATTTCTGACAATTTCAGTACTATGATTTATTGACCCATTAATGTTTACAAACTTAGCATTTCAGTATGATATTTTAGGCAGTTCGGAGTTTTCATTCATGTGGAAAAGTCTTGATGATATGCTCAATGTGGCCACCACGAACGTTTTGAACTGCTCGCAGCCGAATGGTGAAGTTGTTCATAACTCTATCCAGGATTTCTGCATCCACAAGGGTGCAGCAGTCGACAGTGTTTTGTCGCAGCTGGTCTAGGATTCTTGGTGCTGTAGTGGACACACTGTCTTTAAGGAACCCCCAGAGATAAAAATCACATAGGTTTAGGTCAGGACTCATAGGGGGCCAATGAAAGCCACCCCCGAATCGATCTGGAAACCTGTTGAAATGACACGATTTCCGAATTTTTGATTGAGAAAGTCTAGCACTTCATTAGTGGTGTGAGGCCTAGCCCCATCCTGTTGAAACCATTGATGTCGAAGCGGTATATGCCTCCTACGCAGCTCGTGGATGAAGAAGGTTTCCAACATGTTAAGGTAAGCCTGTGACATCACGGTGCCCTCAAAAAAGAACGGACCAATGATGCCTCTTTTGGAAATCGCGCACCAAGCCATAACCTTTCGTGGATGAAGAGGTGACTTATGGATCTCATGAGGGCGCTGGGAACCCCAAAAACGAACGTTGTGTTTATTAACGTCACCTGACAGATGGAAGAAGGCCTCATCTGACACCCACAGGTTGTCCACAATGTCCTGACTGTCTTCCATTTCTGCTCCAAACTCCATCGCAAGTTGTTGTCGCTTCTGTCTTCCAGTGTCTGTTAACACCTGATAAACATGGATCTTATACGGGAACAGGTGTAAATCCTTTCTCAAAATTCGCCACATCGTGGTATATGACAGCCCTTCTTCTATGGTTAGGCGGCGAACAGATTTTTGGGTATGGGAATCGACCAACCTTGTGCGAACATTTTCGACAACTTCGACCGTTCGAACACGAGCTTCGCTCCCGCCTTTTTTCTTACCTTTAACACATCCAGTGGCACGAATTGCTTGACAAAATCCATGATTGCTTGCCTGCCTGGTGCGTCTCGACACTTATACTCCTTCCGGAAGTTTCTTTGCACGGTTACAGGTGATTTTGTCGCAAAATACCATTCGACAACCTTGCATTTCTGCTCTGTTGATAAAGCGGGCGCCATTTTTCAACAATACGATTTTCATGCAGCACCGTTGCAACAATACAAACTCCAACTATTTAGAAATTCGATATGGTGCTCATATTCTTTCAATTGTTTATCCCTAATGCACGTCATTCGAGT
The DNA here is from genome assembly GCA_023313115.1 of Rhysida immarginata. Lineage (NCBI taxonomy): Eukaryota > Metazoa > Arthropoda > Chilopoda > Scolopendromorpha > Scolopendridae > Rhysida > Rhysida immarginata. The sequence continues at coordinate 3,788,557 of JAHWFO010066747.1, read as the reverse complement.
GAAATGGTCAGAAATTGACTGAATCACCCGGTAGTAGTTCTTGATGCGTAGTGGCATTCATGCGATCACTGACAACTGTTAAATTTTTTTTTGCACCATAAGCAAAATAACACGAGACCGTAACATAACCTCCTCCACCAACCCGTATTGAATAAAACTGGTCTTCTCTTCTTAAGTCATACAAATAGAATTGATAACCATCTGGACCGTCCAGGAATAATTACAAGGGAATCCCACATAGCCTATCCGCTTTAACAATGGAGTCCTTGTATGGCTGTGTGTGCTCAAATTTTTTCGTTTTCGCGGTTTATTTTGAAAGAAACAAAATTTCGCACTCTTATTTTGCAAGCATCTATAAAGGCTTCAGATGAGTAACGTATTTCAGTTTGGTGGAAATCTGTGACATACATGTTCGAGGGATTCTCTTGTTAGTGATATTCATGGTCTTCTCATCTATTCAATTAATTATGCCACTAATTATCAAGAGCTACTTTCAAGTTCAGCTTTTTCCATTCATGTATCGAAATCTCACGGATCTGATCTTCCAGCGAGACAATGCACCTTGCCATGCAACAAAGAGAAAAAAAACATGCTTTTTGAACCAAAATATCATAACTTTATATTGGCCAGCGTGCAATCCCGATTTAAACCTCACAGAAAATCTATGAGGTGATCTTGCGAGACTGTATATGCCAATGGCAAGTAATACAATTCAGTTTCCGAACTACTGAGCCTGGGATGATATTCCCAATGAAAGATTGCGCAAACTACCAGAAAGGGAAAAATATAGACAACTACTGAAACCTTTATAAATTTTCTAATTGTTATACACAGAAAATAGTCAGAAAATGCTTATCTTCATTATTTATTCGGCTTTCTTGCTTCAAAATTATTTTCTTACCTGTTTGTTAATAAATCTTGATGTTTTGTAAATAATAGCGAGTAAACATGAACAAAAAATCCACGCTGATAGTGTTTCTAATTTTATTTACATGAATGTATGTTATAAAGGAATAATTAAATATCAAACTTAAAATTTATAAGTGTAACCTATTAAATTAATTAAATATCGATTTAGGAGATGGTGATTGCAAGAACATTATCATCTTTCATGATCCCATCCACTGCTACGATCTTCCAGCCGTGATATTTTATGGGTTATAACATAAAATAACTAACTCATTTTGAATTCAATACCTATGAGCATTACTGAAGAAATGTTTTCCATATATTGCATTCATACGATTTCGAACTGTCTTTTCATTCGTGCTTGATTGCCTCCTTTATTTTCTTTTTTCATCTCCGACAAATTTTTTTCAGTCCCCCCACTTTTCGCCCAAGGCCAATCCATTAGACCCGAAGAAGGAAGGGCGGAGAGACGACTCGTGACAAAACACTAAAGCTAAAATCCTTGTTCTTGAAAACTTCCTTTATATGCAAGCAGCAGTTGATAATTTCCTTCCATCGGTTTTCGATGGCTGGATCGAATCTGCGCATGCGCGAAATTGTCTTTTTCTTCTATCCCCCCTTCCTCTTTCTTTCTTTCTCCCCTATGACGAGGTTGACTGGAGGCGCTCTCAGGCCCCGTTTTCTACTCCACCACCACCAGTGCCAATAGAAAGAAAGTGGGCAGAAAGGCAAATGTGTGGGTGGCGTTTCAATCGATAGAGTGAGACGCTCAATTTCCATAAGATTCCCAAAGAGGGGGTTTTGGCTTCGAGATCTCAAGATTGCTCGAGGCCACAGCGTAGAAAATGAAAGAGGAAAAAATAAGCGAAGTAATGCCTGACTTGTTTATCTCACACGAGTTATGTAATAAAGAAGACCAAGACCTAAAACGAGACGCAGTATCAGATTTTCTGGTCTAAACCCGATCTCGTTTCCCTATTCATTGATAAAAGGAGGGAAAACGCCGCCTGGCGAACGCTACCCTGCGGGCTTGGCTTCGGTGCTATGCAGAATATCGATAGGATGCTACGAAAAATGACGGAGAACGAATCAATCTCCTCCTTAATATTTTCTGGTGAATTTTATATACAGTATTCTTAACTTACAGCTAGTTGTTTTGAAGTTATAATAAATTTTAAAAAAATATCTAAAAACTCATTTTTATTACAAGTATCCATCTGTTAAAGCAATAATCCAACCAGATTCTATTCAATTGAGTTTAAATAATTTTTCTTACACTAATTTTATATATAGCATCATCAATTTCAATTATGTATGGGAACTTAATATGATTTGCATGGGTTCTTTTAGCACATTCCTCCGTCCGTCCATCTGTCTGTCTGTAGACACAATTCCAACAAAGCATTGCGTTGCAATAGGGAGAGCAGAGATAAGTTACTCTCTCTTGTCTCTCGAGGAGAGTGGGCGTAGTGAATTGCTGGAAGAGACAAATCATCTTCGCATTGGGGAAAACACGTGCTGCTTCCGACTCCGCGCGTGCTCTATACATTGTTGGGATGGTGCGCGTGGAGGATGACTGTGATAGACGATTACAGAGAGGGAAGATAGGTGCTGATTGCCTAAGCCAAAAGGATTTCTTTATTAGTAGGGAGCTTACTACTTAGTATCACAACTTGAAAACGAATTAACTTTTTCCCATTCTGTTTTCTCCAATCGATAAATATGGAAGAGAGCAAGTTCGGAGGTGAGATAGTCAGAATAGCATGTGCTCTAATAGTACCACTAGGATATCCATTTATAAATTCTCAATGCTAATAGATGGCATGTAATATATCAAACAATTCCTAACGACATTTCATAAATGTATATAATGAGTAATTAATGATATTCAGAATTGGTTTAGTAGTACTTATTCTAATGGTACGATATGGTGCCTTTGGAAACTTTCAATGCCAAGATATAGCATGTAATATGTCAAATAACTCTCTACGACGTTTCTTAATGAATATAACGAGTAATTAAAAAGGGCCAAAATTGGTTTAGTAATACGTGTTTAATGGTGCCATTACAGTACCATTAGGAATTATCAATGATAAGATATGGCATATCTGCTATTACTAAAATCCAAGTTCTATCCGTCTGTCGCTTTATAGATTCGGCCCCTGTAAGAGATATCCCGAAACCACCGTTTTTTTTTTTGTTGATACTTCTGTCCAATTCATTCCCATTTCGGGGATTTTTTACACACAAAAAATTTAATTAGATCTATTTTTCCTCTATCTCTATGGAGTTTTGTTTTTGTGGAAAAGTTTGTGACGTCATAGTTTGTTTTGCCAATTTGAATTTTTCTGTGGGAGGCAATAGTGAAGATATAAAATCATTGCACAAAAACAACTTTCAAAGTTTGTTTCAGCAATGGGACTTTTAGACAAGAAAGAGAGACGGGAAAACGCGTGCTCAAGAATAATTAAATCAGAAATATTTCGCAAAAATTCGTTTTTAACAATTTGCATCTATTTAGAAAGTTTAAACTTTCACGATTTTTTTTGAACAATTTATTGTTTTATATTCTAATCATAATAGTTCTTGATTTAATCACAATTATATATAAGGCGCTGTTTTCCTAATAGCCTTTTTATAAACATCAGTGAGACCCAATCTTCTATTTCATGGGTTCGATTCATTAATTTGTATAAACATTTAGCAATTGAATAACAGACCAGCCATCTGTTAACTATTATATTAATTGATTATCTTTCTGAATAACAGACCAGCCATCAAATATAAATAGTAATGGAAGTACTTTTGGAAGTGAGTTATATTTCCGTTTTGTGTCCATGAGTACATAAACATTTTACCACTTAAGTTAATTGCTACAGGTTAATTAATTAATTAATTGTTCGCGAGATTACCACATTGTACAATGGAGCAGCTGATGGTATTCGTCGCCTTCCTTATCTTTGGCAGCAAAGACTCGTCGCCTTCCCTACCCTGGACATTACCTCGAAGGTTCTTAATGTCACAGAAACTGTGGATAAAACAATAGTAAAACTAAAACATACGATACTACTTTTCCACAATAAATATTTTATCTACGGATACGCATTTCGAGGTGCCAGGTTGACTTCGTTATCGTACTACAATAAGTATCATATACACTAATCATACACTAATCACAATACAAGACCTTTATTGTATTACGCTGACGAAGTCGACATGGTCGCTCGAAATGCGCATCTGCAGATAAAATATGCAAAAGTGGCATCATGTCAGTTTTGGTAGATTTCAAAACAAGAAAATACTGCGCAAAGTGTTGAAAAAAATACGACAATATACTACGCGAAATCCAAAAATAACTATTTTAATATACAAAATTTTTTTAAAAAATACTACCAAATATATTACAATTTCAAAAATACTACGCTCAAAAATTTAAGCCGGAAATATACTCCGCTAATATTAAGTGTATTACAGCTGGCAACACTACATCGTATGTTTTATTTTTTTACTATTATTACTGTAGATGATTTATTTTTTGATCTTTACTCATCTCCCTTGTCTACAATACTTTCTGAGTAACCCATGTAACAGACATTATTGGTAAAATGCACTGTGTATTTTCATAGGTATATTATGAAATGTTTTCACAACACATTCGCCTTCAAAAATTTACTTGCCATGACTTTGCAAGTGACCCTTGTACTATTTTAATAATCATATAAAGGGCAATTCTAATTGAAAGAAACCACTTAGTAAAAAGTAACAATTCATGACAGAATAACGTGAAAGATAACATTGAATAGGAAAACACTCAAGAATCTATATCTGTGCTTGAAGCAGATGCATTGTTGTGCTCGAATAAGAGAGCTGTAATTACAATACAGCAATTGTGGCCTACTCTGATATCCTAATCCTGCAATTAGATGAAGACTTGAGGAACTCCCTGGTTGTCGCCTGGGTCATCTGAACCTTTCAGAGTACGACGGCTTTGGTATTGTAAGGATTAGATTATAATCAGGACATTTGCCATGCACGTAACTTCCATATTGAATGCTTAAATTAATTTTGATATAGATAAATTTTGAAAGATATCCTATCCGTTGTTCAGAAGAGCGAATTTACGAGGGTAAGTCAGTAAGTAAGTTACAAATGGATATAGAAATTAAACAAATAAGAACTTGAAAGTTATTTTTATTTCTACGTATGATCTTCCTGTACATTGAGAACTTGTCCCATCGTATTACAAGCCCCTCAAAACCAGCAGCATAAAATTCTTTGGGCTATTGTCCTTTGTAAAGCTCGAGCCTGAACAAATGGAAGTCGCTTGGAGCAAGGTAAGAGCTATACGGAGGATGCTCGAAAACTTCCCTGTTGAATAAAATATGAAAACAGCCAAAAACTGTGGACCCTAGGTTAACAAGAAAGGGAGGAAAGAAACCACTACTCCACATAAATGATTTTTATAAATCGCAGGGTTTGGGTTTTTATTTTTATAAAAATCATTTTTGTGGAATAGTAGTTCCCATCCTTCATTTTTGTTTCCCTGTTGAACTTTCACAGGCAGCTCAGTTGTCATGTTGGCATTATGATGATACGCGTTATCATGCGATAACAGCAGGAATTTAAGGAGTTCAGGTCTCTTCTGTCGAATGACAATACGAAATTTCATGATGATCTTAGAGTAGAAGTCGGCATTTACAGTTTACTCTCGCTACCGGAATGTGGTAAGCATTATACCTCAGAAGACTGTGAGCATTACTTTCCCAGCGATGAAGCTGTACAAAGGAATTCATCGCTTGGTTCAGAGAGCAGTGCTGCCAATTGTAAAACGAGATTTGTCACTAAAACCATCGCTAAAAGTCGCTAAAAAGCGCACGAAAGTCACTATAGTACCTTTATTAGGGCCGATAGGTACTTACGTTTTCACAATATGCGTCCGTCCGTCTGTCTGTCCGTCTGTTCATCCGTCTGTCTGTCTGTCTGTTGGTGCTCTAGCTTTCGAACGCTTCCGAATTTTCGACTTCCGTTTTCGCCGTTCGACAACTTAAGGAAATCGGAAGACTGAGTTCGTTGGTGGAAAAAATCGGTGAACTACTTCCGGTTCAAAAGGACAAACATAATATAGGGGACCAAGTTTTTCACTATACAATTCCATGTATAAATGGCCTGTGCACTGCCAAATGCTGTTCTGCCTTGGGCATTCCATAGCTAAAGCAGAGAAAAAGCTTGTAAATTAAGTGAAGACACGTGATCGTCTTCCTTGATGGTCAATATCAGTCAGAACTGGTTCAAGGGTATGTGGTTTAGTGGTACCATTATGGTCCACTGGAAACTTTCAATGCTAACATATGGCATGTATTATATCAAACAGCTTGAAATAACATGTCATGATTGAATATTAACGTAAAATTAATGATAGTCGAAATTGGTTCAATGGTATGTGGTTTAATGGAACCATTATCGTCCATTCGATACTTTCAATGATAAAATATGGCATGTAATATGTCAAAGAACTTGGAGTGATGTGCCATGAATGAATATAACGTAAAATTAATGATAGTCGAAATTGGTTCAAAGGCACCTGGTTTCGTGGAACCATTATGGTTCATTGGGACTTTCAATGCTAAAATATAGGATGTAATATATCAAACGACTTGGAATGTAGTGCTATGAATGAATATAACGTAAAATTAATGATAGTCGAAATTGGTTCAATGGTATGTGATTTAATGGAACCATTATCGTCCATTCGATACTTTCAATGCTAAAATATGGCATGCAATATGTCAAAGGACTTGGAATGTAGTGCTATGAATGAATATAACAAAATTAATGACAGTCGAAATTGGTTCCAAGGAACCTGGTTTAGTGTAACCATTATGGTACATTAGAACTTTCAATGCATAAATATGGCATATAATATACAGGGTGGTCCATAAGTCTGTCCCCCCCTTTTATTTTTTGAACCGAAGCAGATATGTCAATTTTGATGA
>JAHWFO010066747.1:3743994-3759313 GCA_023313115.1 Rhysida immarginata | reverse complement strand
ATGTTAGGCCTACAGTTAAAATGGCTAAATAATGTTAGGCCTATTGTGAAAAATGGCTAATTTATGTTAGGCCTATAGTTAAAAATGGCTAATTAATGTTAGGCCTATTGTTAAAAATGGCTAATTACTATTAGGCCTATTGTTAAAATGGCTTATTGAAGTTAGGCCTATATTAAAAAATGACGTGAATGCGTTTTGATTCAAAGGTATTTCCATTGTTTATTTAAACCAAGTGCAAGTAAACGTGAGATATTCAAATTTAAAATTATATATGTGTCACAGCTAAAGCTCCTTGGAATGCTTAAAAGAGTTTTCCCGACAGTGCTTTGAAACAATGATTTTTCTCTCCTGATGTTTATGGTAACTTTGATCTAGCAGTAGAAAGAACATAGGCCCAGTAGTTTAAAGCATTTAACATTAGACGTGCGAGGATTTCATTTCTCATTTCGCGCGTGTTTGGAAAGATTCGTGTGAGCGCTGCAATCGAATACGTAAATTTATATGCAGTTTTCGCCATTGCTCTATATAAAAATATTACTGTATATAATACTAAACAACAAATTTTTATATTCTTCTTTTCAGCATATTTAAAAATCGTTTTACGAGTTATATTCTTGTTATAACTTGTTTTAGTCATGTGACTTGGTCTTTTTTTAATTTATTTTTTGATTTATTCCTTCCTGTTTTGATGATGAGTGCAGGCAATCGAAAACGTTTAACTATTAGTAATTTTCTATCTTAATGAGACTTGGCAACTCTTTTAGACCAATATTCAAAATTCAAATTAAAAATTATTCTTTTTAATATTTTCTATTTCACTTCCAAATTATGGTTTGTTAACTGAGTTGTCGACATTGGAATTCGTGTCCTGTGAAATAGAAGATAAATCTGTATAGGGAGCGAAGTTAATTTTCTACTCCAGTAATAACTTCTGTAGAGCGGAAGCTCTTTTCACACCTTTGTACAACATCTTAATCGACTGTTCAACTTCATTGTGAACTGCACGGAACACGGTTTATTATCAAATGAGCCAAGCCAACTATGGCATCGGTATTTCCCTTTCTTTGTTATGCAAACTCAGCTAAGTCTTGATTTTTGAGGGAGGGCTATTTTGATAATTTTAATGTACTATTTTGGGTCTTTGTTGATAAAAGTTTTGTGTTTATTATTTTAATTTATTTGTATTGGGTTTTTAAATTAAATAAACTATAGGAGATAAATTTCTCATGAGCATTCAGATATAGTTTGTTCTATTGGCATTTCATTAAATGTGAAACGTATGAAATGAACTTTTACTAAATGCCGGAAAGTATGAAGTTAAATTTTAAAGAAAAAAACGAAGTGAATGCATCCAAAATTTAATAACCATTAAAACAAATACGTTTATATAAATTAAGATGAAGTGACAGCGAAGAGAATGTTTCTTTTATTTTACAACACAACCATTCCTTGTTACGATTTTCATGGGCAATTTCTTGTACCTTACACGTTGGATGAATTTGCATTTTGAACCTTTCTAGAAATAAATATTTATTTATTTATTTATTTATTTATTTATTAAAATCGCCTTAAATAGGCATTGAATACAGATAATACATCCACATAAAACTAAGCAAACACAACATTACAATTCAAACAAATCGCCATTTAAGTTGATTTGACAACATATAATGCACTAATTTACTATAAAAATGTTTGCATGACATTTTGCATGCTATATTTTGACAGGTCAATGGTATAGTACGTAAATCCAGGGGTAGCTCATTCCAAACACCAAAACAATTGTAAGGAAAACATCGGCGGCGAAAAGCAGTTAATATTTCACTTACTTCAAATTTGTATCGTGTCGTACCACGTGCAGAGGGATCACCTTGAAAAAAGGTCATGATTTTACGTAAAGGATGCCCTGGGTTTCTTACAATTACTGACAGTTCGTTTAAGCGTTTCAAAGTAATCAGAGTATCAAAATACAGTACATTACATGGTTAACAGAAGAAAATTCGAAAATGGATTGCTGAAATTTCAATCTGAACAATCCCCGCAAACATAAATTATAGGCAACTTTAATTCGCTTTAGGAGATAATTGTATGTATTTCCCCAAATTGTTATACCATAACAAATAACAGATTGCAAAAGTGATTTACAAATAGTTTTGGCCTCATGAGTACCAAGCGTTTTCGATAGAACTCTCATTAAATAATATAACCTATGTAGTTTGTTACGGCTAGATCAATATGAGGTCCGAAATTAAATTTTGAATCAAATAAAATTCCCAAAGTCTGCATTGACTCTGTTCCACGTACAGTATCTATAAATAACCGTTTAGTTTTCCTTTCATTCATCCTGAGTTGATGAGTCGCATACCAGTTTTTAATACTATTGAGATCCCTTGACCAGCGCTCTTCTAAATGACTATTATCCGCATTAGGGTCAAATGGAATTAGGTAATATGCGTCATCAACGTATGCAATGTACTTATGTTTTAACTTGAGGCTATTAAGTGTTGAAACAAATACAGCAAATAAAACAGGAGCTAAAACAGTACCCTGAGTGATACCTAAATGAGAAGCAACATCATTGCAGCCTACAGTGTAAACACTCCTTTCACTGAGGTATGATCTCAAAATATTCATCATAGTTGACGGCAGTTCAAATTTATTCAATTCCTGCAACAAAATATCTCTCGGAACTGTATCAAAAGCCTTTGATACGTCGGTCTGGGCAATGTGTGCTGCTTTATCACAGACCAATTGATCTACACAATAGCTGTATATGTCCAATAAGGCCATATTGCAGCCTCCCATACCAATAACACCATATTGATTCTTAGGCAAATGTTCCACGATCATTTCGATCACTTGATGGAAAATGCAATGATCAACAATTTTTGCAGCGGTGGGCACTACCGCAATGGGTCTGAAGTTCTGTATAATATTCTTATCCCCCCCTTTATAAGCAGGAACAATTTTAGCTCTCTTCCATGATTTAGGATATACTTCATCTTTCTTTATTTTATCAACAATACATACTAACATCTCTCAGATATTCCAAACACACTCCTTAATGACAGGGTGACAAAACAAATCATCCTTCGGAGCTTTAGATATTTTAGTTTTCCTTATTGCATTATACAGGGTGATTTACATCGAATGTAAAATACTTAAAGGGGGTATTATAGAGGTTAAGATAAACACAAAACATCCTATGAACATGGGTCCGAATTTGAACGATAACTGAGATATGAACAGAAATAAAAATGCCGCCACCAAGATCAACAAGTTAAAAACTCAGGTTCCGTAAGGCCTAGATTAATGAAATATGGAGAAATAACAGGGTACATAAGACTGTGTATACTGTTAAAATTTGATCTAATTCTAACAAGTAGTTTCCGAGTTACTCATTCAACATCATAACACGTGCTCACTTGTGAGTACTAACTACCACTTGTTACAATTTTGACTGTGTAACTCGGAAACTTCTCGTTGGAATTCAATCAAATTTTAACGGTATACACAGTCTTATGTACCCTGTTATTCCTCCAAATTTCTTTAATCTAGGCTTTACAGAACCTGAGTTTTTAACTTGTTGATCTTGGTGGCGGCATTTTTATTTCTGTTCATATCTCAGTTATCGTTCAAATTCGGACCCATGTTCATAGGACGTTTTGTGTTTATCTTAACCTCTATAATACCCCCTTTAAGTATTTTACATTCGATATAAATCACCTTGTATAAATCATCTATATTCCAGTTTGGCATTCCTTCAGTCATCCCAGTATTAATTCTAGGTTGTTTTTCAGTATCATCTATTGCCTCTGTTTCACTGTCGAAAGGGTTTACACACCATTTCAAATATGACTCACTTAAATCTTCTGATAATTTTATTTTTGTGGTGGATCTCGACATGTTTACCAGTTTCCACAATTGCTTACTTGTACAATTACTCATGCAGTATTGTCTTCGAGCATCACGACATGTTTTCTTAAATATTTGGTTATCACGCCTTACGTCATTCGGCGTGATTTCATTCACTCCCATGACCAATTGGCGATGTGTTTCAACCTTACTCATCCACGCTCTCCTGCATTCAGTATTCCATCATGGTTTTTTCTATTAACGCCCCTGATCACTTTACTATGCAACCCTCCTATATTCAGAGCTTGGAGGAGTATTTCATTCGCACACGATACTAGATCATTCACATCACCAACATAATTATATAAACGTCTCACATTATCTTATATAGCTTTACATTATTCCAATTAACATCCTGCAACATAAGGAAGGTATGCAATGATGGTTTTTTACCTCCTCTTCAATATTCGACCACTGTATTATTAGGCTCAACATTTTATGATCTAACATAGGCATATCTGTAGTATTTAACTTATAATCTCTTAATGATAAGGAACAACAATCTGATCAATAATTGATGCAGTTGTCTTTGTGATACGCGTTGGAGTCTTAACCACGGGATACAAGTTATATGATTCGAAGAACGCACATATTCTTTTGGCATCGTTGCAAGGTTTCTCAAAATGTACATTAAAATCACCAAACACTAAATGACAACATTCAACAGTCAAAACACTCGCAATAGTAGTTAACAGTTTATCAATGCTAACATAAGTAGGACGATAAAGAGCACATATCATCATTACAGTCTCTTGTAGCTTCACTCGAACGGTGCATATTTCCAATCCATCAATCGACACACTCTTTACAACATTCGAATTTAAATCGTTTTTAGTTATAATGCCACACTTCCACCACGTGACGCGCGGTCTGATCGGTGCAGACAATAATTGTCCAAGCCCAAACATGAGGATGGTACTAATGGACGTAACCAAGTCTCTGTAAAAATCAAAACATCACTAGAGGTTTCCTCTAGTATCCCATGGATCTCATCTAATTTATTCATCATCGAGCGCATGTTAGCATATGTAAATTTCATTAGTCAGTTATGACTATGCAGCGTTTGCTCTTCACTACAATTTATTTAGTCTAACAGATTAGGTGTACGTCCATGAAATAAACGTATTTCCATGCCTTGTGGCCAATTATTCGGGTTTTGCCAGTCAAACTTTTTATTTTTTTGAATTTCTAAATATATCAGTTCAGACATCTTCTCCGTTTTTTGTCTTCCATCGACCTTGTTTTACAACACTTGCACCACGTTCACCCAGAAAGGTTTTTAATAACTCAAGCGATTCGTTAATTTCAAGACCCCTAACACATAAACGAATATTATTATATTGGCTTATCTTTTGCCGCATTTTTAATTGTGAAGTCCCTAAACCATAAATTACCTTTTCTGTTGGTCGATGTCGCATACTGGAAGGTGCACCTTGTATGTCGTTCGTCGTTCGCCGATGTTTTGCATTATTCTGATAATGGGTGGATACAACTGTGCGAGATGAATGCATTTTGCCAATCGTATGAGTTTTTGTGTCTAATTCACCTGCCACAGGTTGTTCCAGAATTTGCGGCGTAGTAAGCGATGAAAACTCTTCGATGTTTTCAATTATCTCCTCAATGCTATTGTCCCCCATTGTATTTTGAACAATAAATTGTTCGATTTTTGTTGCGTTATTCATTAAGTAGTCCAGTTTATTATTCATCTCCTGAATATCAAGTCTACTTATCTTTACAGAGCCATCCGTATTCTCGAGTGAACTGAGCAAAGGCGCCCCTTTTGGTTCCTGGTTTCCTTCCTTCAGTTCGTTGGTGGACTGGTTCTGTTGAAGACATTCCCGAATTTGCAGGATATATGTCGTCATTTTTACACGTTGTTCTTTGTTAGACGATCGGGATTCCATGATTTCGGAGATGAGTTTTCCAGGCAGGACAGGCTATTTAAAGCCTGAGTCGAAGTAGTAATTTGTGCTTCATAATTATTTATGATATTATTTCCTCCTGTCGCCATTATCACTCCTTATTTATGGGGACTTGAAAGGAGGGCAGTGAGTGAGAGGGTTCAAAGGATAACAAAAAATAATAGGATAGAATACTTTCGAACTAATTAAGATAGAATGTTGACAATACAGAATGAGAATAACAATAAAAAAACGATACTAAAATAAATAAAGGCAGAAGAGATTCAAACGGAGTTGATTAACAAATGGAGATAAGTGAAAGCAGAAATTGCATGGGAAGCAAGGGGTGGATAGGAGTGGAGAAGGGAAAGCGTAATAGGACACAAAGTTGATAACAAGTTGGGGATGGAGAGAAGGGGGAATTAGTGTGGGGGATTTAGGGTCCAAGGTCACACAGATGAGCTAAAGAGGAGGCAGTGGTTAGAGTTCAGATGTAAAGGGGCTGAGCTAAAAATGAAAGGAAGCCGTACTTTTTCTCGGGTTCTAGATATCGGGGTGAGGTTAATATTTTTAAAAGAATGTTAAGAATTACTGCATGAAAATTCACAAATTGAGGGGTAGGAAGGCCGTAATTAGTATTCGGGAAGAATAGGGGGAAATTAGCAAGGGAAAATAACTGAGAAGGTAAACACTGAAGAGGTAGACACTTAAATTACAAATGAAAGGAGAGAGATATAAAAAAAAGAACTGTTACCGACGAAGTAACTGTTTCATATTCGAGTATAAATAGGATATTTCTATGAAATTAGGCCTCAATTTACCGGATTTAGTTTGTTTCTTTGAACTTCGGAGTGGTAATCGCGTCGAGTCGGCGGGATGAGGGTTATTTTATGGGGGAGGAGAACTTGGGAACTGGGGTGGGCTAAGGAGCGATTGCAGATGCGTCTGCTCTCCACGAAAGCTCTGACCAACAGGATATTCTCACTGCGTACAACAAAAAGCCATCGTTTTCTTCCATTTCACTCTAATTCTCAACTACCGCCTTCTCAATAGAGGATAATGATGATGAAGAACTTGCTTTGCGCATCCTCTTCCGTTCTTTTGTCTTTTTTCGTTACTTTCTTGGTGGAAGCGTCTTCTTCCCTATCAACAGCTCTCTCTTCTTCGTCCTTGTTTCTTCTACGTTAAGATTTCAGTCGTTCGTTTCTTCTTCCACTTCACTTCAGTTTCAAGATCATTGGTTTAGGCCTGATTTCTTTGAACGATTTGTCTTTGTTCTTTGAGGGAAATCTAACAGTATGTCAGGTTCTTGGTTCCCATTGTGAACATTAGATGAGCCCCTTACTGCATTATCCGAAATAGGAAATGGAATTTGATGCGGATTGTAGAAAACCCAGCGGTTTCATTTCCAATAGTACAAAGCAGCCCTAGCAGAGATCCAAAGCGAAGTCTGATGATTCTGATGTCTGGATGAGTGTGGATCGAATGCTTCACTTCCTGCTAGAAAAATGGCTTTAAGAAAGATCGATCCAACGGCTGTACATATGAAGCCGTGTGACTGGACTGGGAAGACACAGAAAATAATACGCCTTTTTCTGCAGCAAAAATCCAGACATGCGAACAGTGTGTCCTATATCCATATAAATACAGTCGTACCTTCCGGGGATCTTTTCTCAGCACAAAGTGGTTCTTCAGCCAGTGGAGGAAGACATCAACGTTAACGTAAGCTGAACCTTGCTACAAAATGATTGTTTCATATATTTCGAGGCGAAGTCAGTCAGTAAGTTACAAATGCATTAAGAAATGAAACAAATAAGAGTACTGATGTGAAAACTACTTTTATTTTTATACATACCTCCCTGTATAATGAGTCACTTGTCCCATCGTTTCGCAAGCCCCTCAAAATCCGCAGCATAAAATTCTTTGGGTTGCTGTTTAAACCAGGCAGTGACTTCCGTTTGTACAACTTCATCGTCGAGAAAGTGTTCACCCGGAAGATGTTTGATATACTGGGAAGTCATCGAGCATCTTCCTTATAGCTCTGATTTTGCTCCAAGCAACTTTCATTTGCTCGTCCATATTATACGGCCCTTTCAGGAAGTCACCGCCTTGTTCATGTAGCAGCCCAAAGAATTTTATGCTGCTGGTTTTGAGCGGCTTGTGAAACGACGGGACAAGTGCCTCAACGTACAGGAAGTTATGTGAATAAATAAAAATAGTTTTCAAACAATGCTCTTATTTGTTTCATTTCTACATCCATTTGTAACTTACTACTGAATTTCCCTCGTAAATTAAGGTTTAATATATTAAATATATTATATTATAATTATTTCATAATTGCGTGAAAAATATAATTATAATTTACATTCATTTAGTTCTACTTATTCGGAAGTTATTAGGCTTATAAAATTGCATTCTCCTCCAACATTTGGGGGAGATAGCACTGGTTTTCTTTTGTTGTTGTTTGTTTTTGCTGGGTGCCCCTATCAGCATAGCCCTTAGAATCATTGAGGCACTCAAACCCTTCCACCACATTAAAGTAGTGCCCACGGAGGGGTGCAAGAAAGAATTTTGTGCGCTGGAATTTAGTAAGACTGAGTCTATGATTATAGTGCAACATATGTTTCGACGACATCACGGCATTGATCCACCCACGGCAAAGAGCATCTAGTCGGCAAATTATAGAAACAGGGTGTTCATGTAAAAGGAAGAGCCCAGGATGGCCATGCACTTCTGAGGAAATGCACCGAATTCGAGAGGATTTTCAAGTAAATTCATCGAGCTAGCCGAGAACTTACTATGTGTTTGAAACCATACAGATTGCTACTTCGTGCATGCTCTTCGTGCAGGTAACAGCAGCAAACGTAAAATATGGAGCACGACACCTTACCGCCTTTAGTGATGAAGCGATAGTTCATATAAGCAGTAAAGTTTCGTGAAACAATGTTCGCATATGGGGATTTGAGAATTCATATCAAATTCTTTGAATTATAATTATTAGTATATTTATAAAACGCTAAAGATTACAAAATTAAAAGTTTGAAAATAACGAGGGCTGAAAATATGTTGAAATAGGGTTAAAGCTAATTAAATTGAAGAACAATTTTTCATCAACGTACCCCAAACCTCAAAATAAAATAGAAAAAAAAATATTGTTAATTTTAATGATTTTTAGATGTTAGCATCCACTCCATCCTTTATTAAAATCAGTTGCTAAAAAAGAATCAAAGACTGCAATCAGTTCTAAAAACAGCTGAAATTACGGATTGAAATTCATAAGTCGTGTTCATTAAAAGCGGTTTTGTACCCTTCCAAAAATATCCAGACACCCCTATGTTGGTGATATTCGTGTGGTCTCACCCTGTAGGATTCAGGTGACAGTTTGCATATTAAAGACACGACTCATCAGGACTCAGCAGTGACAAAACCAGAGAGCATGCCAAAGGTCCGAGAATTATCCGACTTTGAGAGAGGAATGATTGTGGGATGCCGCATTAGCGGGAAGTCACTTCGCGAAATCAGCGTTTTGACTGAGCAACCCCGCTCCACTGTGCAGGATGTTGTGCACCAATACGAAAAGACAGTTGTAACAACGGCAGCAAAATGTTCCGGGCGACCTCCACTCCTGTCGCCGAGAGACAAACGTGCTCTGTCTCGGGTGGTGGTGAGGCATCGCAAAGACACCCTGCGGGACATCATTGCTGCCTTTGTAGGGGGCCCAGACGCCTACTCACCAGCCGCAGCCCGTGGCCCATCAGTGCGCACAGTGCAACGTGCCTTGCATGAGATTGGCTTTTGTGGGAGAGCTGGAAACTACGATCCAGAATGCCTCGTACCCACAGTGAAGTATCCTAACGGTGGGGTCATTGTGTGGGCCACATTGTGTATAGCTGGCGCAGGATCTATCACCGGTGTCGACATGCGACTAAATGCCCCACGATATCAAGAGATGTTGGAAACACACCTTCCTGGAGCGATGGTAGAGTTCTCTGGCAACTCATCGGACTGCTTCTTCCAGCAGGACAATGGCCCATGTCACGCCGCTCGTTCAACACAGGCATGGTTCGCCCGTGCGGACATCCGGTTGTTGCCTTGGCCTGCGCAGAGTCCAGACTTGAACACAATCGAAGCATTGTGGAATGTACTGGAGCGCCGTGTACGGGTGCACATGACCCCAGCCACGAATCATCATATTTGCTGGACCGTTTAACGACCGAATAGCACCGCATCACATCCGCGGACAGCCTTCCTCTTCGTGTTGCAACAGTAATTCCACCAAAGGGTGGCGCAACGCGCTACTGATGACAGCATTTCCATAGAGGGCACGTGAGCGGGGTCATGCTTTTAGCAGGCCTGTGTACATTGAAATTCATACCAGCTTTGTGTTCATTAGATTGTTCAATTGCATTTTTGAGAAAAACCTAATCTAACTTAAATTTCAGAAATCAAATTCTAAAATAATGCTTAAAAAATGAAAAAAAATAAGTTTTTTGTACCCAATGAGCTAGTGATTTTTCTTTATCTTTTATCTGGAGTGAAATATGCCATAAATCAATTAACTTGCTGTGTATTTCACTAACAAGGGAATCCCTCGAACAAGTATGTAACGATTTCCACCAAATTGAAAAATGTTACTCATCTGAAGCTACTATAGATCGTACCAAAAATAAGAGAGTACGAAATTTTGTTTCTTTCAACATAAACTGCGAAAACGAAAATATTTGAGCATACATAACCATACAAGGACTCCATTGTTGAAGCGGATAGGCTATGTGGAATTCCCTGGTAAGTTTACATTTGCTTTGAAAAATGGAAAGTAGAATTATTTTAAAGTAATGATATGATATTTTCCATGTAATAAAATGTATAGTTGGAATGTACTTAAGTTCAATGAAAGTAAATTTAAAATTTAGCAACTAGCCTAAGCTAACATTGTTCCATTTAATTTATAATTTACCACCACATCCGACTGTGAAAGATTGCTTAACAATTTTGAAGAGACTCCAACATTTGGCACTTACTAAACAGTCATCTTACCACCATTTTTAGCTAACAAGGGGAGGTCCAGATTTCCGTCCCACCGATTTTGATCAGCTTTTACGTACAGGTTGGGGGCCATCAAAAAGTAACTTGTGTGAAAGGGTTTAGGTCAACACTCCTTCGTTTATAAGAAAATCGAGGTCAAAGGTCATGGTGCTCCACTTACATTTGCACTTATCTCAACTGACGCGGTGGCTTAATGGTTAAAGCGCTTGCCTGAAGAAACGAACGTTGCGAGTACGAATCTCGCTTTGCTTCGAAACTGCAACTGAACATAGCATTTTACTGATTAATTTTACTTTTCTAGCATTTTTTAGTGTTACCTTAAAGCAATGATTTCACTTAAAACTGATCAGTCCTTGTGATTTTGTAACAAACATATCAATGTCATCATTAACGGCGATATTCATACTGTATATCATTGTGTTTAAAAAATTAGAGAATTCCTTCCAAGGATATCATGAATCTTAACTGATCTGCCTTTACTCTTTAGAAGTGCCATCGATTTCTAACTTCATAAATAGTTCTAATAGATTCATTGATATTATAATTAGAGCTTTCACGAAAAACTCAAAGTGATGCTTAAACGAAATGGATATTGAAATGAACGCAAGGTTCTATGCAAAACAACTGTACAACTGAGCTCATAATATATCAACGAATTGTTTTCTGTTTAACTTGTTCACTTAAATTAATTGATTTATTATGAGTATTTAAGACTTCTTACCCACTGAAACAATATATTTTCCCTTTTCACTGCTGATAACAATATAACATCTAATTTATGGACGTAGAAAGATAAATTAAAATAAAAAATTTAAAAGGGCTACTTAATATATCTTTTCCTTTCCCATCTGTCGACTGTTAACAAAGTGAATCGCTTCGCTCCCACCACAAAATTGAAATATTATTTTCCTGTCGTCTTTTCATCGCCTTCCTTTCAAGACAATCTAATATGTCTGAGAAATTTTTTCCCCTTTTCCCTTTCTCTCGCTCTCTCCGTTGCTTTTCACGTTTCGCGATCTATTGTTCTGTCAGAGAGAGCAATTCATTTCTTCGCCTTCTGCTAATGAACATTGGCGGCGCCACTTAACTGCTTCGCCTGTAACTCGTCTACAAGAAATCCTCTTAATATTTTTTGACAGTGAAGTATAGCTAGATCGGTCCTGAGAAAAAAAAAATCACCACGCTCTCTTCTTCTCCCGCTCTTTTCTTTCTTTCTTCGTCTATCCGAAAGCAATGCTCTTCTTCTTATCCTTCGCTAGCATCGCATTATTTATCTTAGGAAACTTCTTATAATGAGATAGCTTCTAAATGTTGCTTGCGATTTTATATCTATGCAACACCATGTTACGATTTATGGTAACAAAAAATGTTGAACGTATGTCGACTTGAAGAATGGTGATTGTTGTTACGTAAGTGTTTTTTCGCTTGGTTTTCCATAAAGAATTACTTAATTGTATATTCTTTCCTTCGCCTCAGATCTATAATAATTTTTCTTTAAGGAAAAGCTTATATCTTAAGGATAAAAAAGCAAACCATAAATTTCAGTCTTATAAACTCTGTAAGTTTATGCATTCAGAGTTCAAACTGTGTACCTCTCCGTGGGCACTATCTTGACTTGGTGTAGGGGCTTGAATACTTCAATGAAGTGACCATGCGGAAGTACATCGAGCGCTATGACAAGTGCTTAAATAAACTTGGAAACTATGTGGAAAATTAGTTAATGGTACATAGAATCTAGTAAAGAAAAAATTTTGAAAATATATATAGTTTTATTTTGAAACAGTGGTGAATCTTTTATATCGGGTTCACCTTTTCTAATTGCAAAGAGTCTTAGAAGCGTAATATGGGACGTTAAAAACCTTAAGCTTTTGTATTATTATTATTATTATTATTATTATTATTATTATTATAAATTAAAATATAACGGTAGTTTTTCTATACCATTTTGCCGTAGTACAGGAGTCCCTCAAGGCACATCTTTAGGACCTCTTCTTTTTAATTGTTTACTTATAGATACTGAGAATATAGTATCTGACAATACAGGTATATTAATGTTCGCTGACGACATTAAAATTTTTAAAATTATATCTACTGAAAATGATACTACTCTATTACAAAGGACACTAGATAAGCTCATCCATTGGATTACAATGAATAAATTAAAAATAAATATTACCAAGTCGACATCGATTTCATTTTCGCATAAGGTCATAACAGTTAATTGTAAATATAAGATCTATAATGATCTTTTGCAGAAGTTAGATTATGTCTCCGATTTAGGAGTCAGTTTCGATACTAAAATGAATTTTAATAATCAAATCAAAAGCGTAGTAGCGAAGGTACGAAGATCAGTTGGTAGAGTCATACGAAAGTGTCAAAAATTTTTTAATATTAATACTTTTGGAAAATTATATAATGTATTCATTAGACCCCTTTTTTCTATAATAGTGTTATCTGGTTTAAGGGTAAAGAGTCACAAATTCAGGCAATACAAGTCGCTGTAAATAAATTCATAAGGTTTATAGGTTGGAAATTTAAAATGAATGATCAGATTGTTAAGGAAAAATTGGGAATTAAGAAAGTCTACCATGAGCTATTGATACAAGACATAATCATTTTATCAAAATTTACAATAATTATTTTAACTGTACTAATCTTTTATCATATCTGAATTTATTTATACCATCTAGAAATCTGAGATTAAAAAAAAACATTTTTTGTTCCTCGATTTTCCACCGATTATGTCAAATATTCTTTTTTTACCCGGCCACAATCATTTTATAATTAGAAATACGAAAGCAACCGGACTTGACAATATTCCTTCTTATATATACAAAGCGTATGGCTAGTTTTTTGTTTGCCTTTTCTATTTGAAGTATTTCAAAGCAATTTTATTTTGTGTTGAAAATAATTTTCACAAAAGTACAAACTCATCTGTTCCTGTTAAAACTTAAATTGTTAAATAGATTTTATAAATATTGCTTTATGTGCATTTATCATGCAAAAATATCCACATAATTTCTAATGTGTATTTTATAATTCCCATTATCAGAATCTAAAGATGATAAAATTGAACTCTGCGAAAAATGAAATATACAAATGCTAATGAATCTCACATGTACAAATTTATAAAAGACAAACAATCGATCAGGAAGAAGTACGAACAGTGAAAATGTAATCACTATAGAAATCTCGAATATCAACTATAGATAATTATAACACTGTTATATAAACTTTGCGTGCATTTCAGTTAATTGTTTTCTAGCTCTTTGCAAACTTACTCTGTATTTATTTAGCGTCATTCGTAGTGGCTTTTTTCGGGGTGGCAGCTAGTTCTCTTGCTGTTTGTTTTTTTCTGCTTTTTTGATGTTAATGTGTTGAGAAATGGTAATTTTCTTTTGACACTTGCAGTCTTTTCTTCCTGAAGTGACTCTTTGGCATCATCTTGGTATGATTCATAGTGCACTTCTGATGTACAAAGAGCGGAAGGGGCATTGATGATCTGTTCTTGGTATTGTGAAGTGGATGGTGAAGGTTCATGGTGCTGTGAAGTGGATGGTGTACTATGAGTTGATGTTTTCCATGTTATTGTAAAAATGGTGGGAACTGCTGATTTAATAGACGGCTTCTCTTTCTGGCCTTATAAAATTGTTCATATGCTGCACATAGTACGTAATTTTTACTGAATTTTTCAAAAGTTTCAGTTAGCAGGTCGCTTCTTCCATAGGCTGTTACCCATATTTTGCACCTAACAATGTCAAAAATATAAAAAATTTAAGTTAACGACAGCAATAAACTAAGAAAGTATAATTATGCATATGTAATAAATATCATAAAATGAACAAACACGAATTGAATTATTTTTGAAAAATTTAGTTAATCAATTTCAAAAGATTTTTATTTGGATTTTTACTGCCTTTATAAAAATTAAAAAAATAAGAATCCTAAACATAATGTAATGAATTTCATAATTTATAATAGGTAAAATTGCTTATTTAGGATGTAATTTGATTTTTTAAAATTTTTGGCGCGTTTTTTAAAATAACTGATATAGCTACTATAGTAAAAACTTATGATGACAATATATTTTTGGCTTTAAACAATATATCGGATTTTAACAATCAGTGTTTTTTCGTTTGTTGGAAAAAATGAAGGTTGGATTGTTGTTAAGCACTATAAGATATCATCATCATCATCATCATCATATATAATAAAGTTAGTATCCGCCGAGTGTGTGTGCCAATGAAGGTATTCATTGGTCCAGATAACAATATAATCATCATTGTTTCCATCTTAGATTTTAAGAATCAGTATTTTTGCGTTTGTTGAAAATTGAAATTGAAAACATTGTTTCCATCATTAATATTATTATTATTATTATTATTATTATTATTATTATTATTTTTATTATATACAAGCTTACCGGGCCCCGCCCATCCGGGGTCGTAACCAAGCCG
>JAHWFO010066747.1:3698907-3718994 GCA_023313115.1 Rhysida immarginata | reverse complement strand
ACGGTGAGCAGAAGGTTCCTGGTTCGAATCCAGGCTGTGGAATTTTCTTTCCTATGTTCATCAATAATAAGTGTTCTAATTCACTCCCTCTGGCATGAATGCAGGCTTCACAACGGCGCCGCATGGACTGACGTAAAAACTTCAAAAGTTCCTTGTTCCTCGCGAATCTGGTCCGCAGCTATGGCGTTTCCGGCTACCAGCTCTTCATCGGATCCCACTGGTGTCTCGTATACCAATGTCTTTAAGTGTCTCCGCAGATTCCAAACAACTGTTTCCTGCAGGTAGGATTTCAACTTTTTTATCACAAAAACAATGCCCCAGAGAAAAAAAATGAAAGAATTAATGTTGCTTAGATTTTATCCCACTATCTCCTAGAAGCCGAGAGAAATATACCTGCCGAATTTCAAGTTTGCAGGCTTCATAGTTCTGGAGATTTCGTAATGAATGAATGAATGAGTGAGTGTATACATTTTCGCTCTTTCTTTTATATAATAGTATTTTTCCGCTGCAGAAATCCTCGTCGTCCTCGGCCGGGATCGGAGCCACATCTACTATTTCTATTGTTTATCCTATTTCTACCAATAATAAGCCCCAGATTTGGTCGACTAATGATGATGTAACAATGTATGACGTTTCCGTTATCAGGCCTTCTGTCTAGGAGGTGTTGATCAGAGGAGATCACGCAACCACTGAGCCATCGAGGCCAATAAGGAAAAGTAAAGTTGTCTGCTAGACAGAGAGTAATGCCCACGCAAATGGCCAGAGAGCGCCAGTGAAAAAAAATCACGCTTTAAACAATGGAGTTTCCCATCCTGTATTTCTTCATCCATGACCATAGCCGAAGTAATTTTTATGCCCTATTGTTGCAGAAACTTTACTCTGCATTGTAGGACATGACATACATTGGGCGAGGTCAAAAATGCAAATACTGAGTTGGATTGGTGAAGCAATGATTATTGCTCGATTGTTAACGTATTGTTGACTGTCGTAGCAACAATGGCTTTCTTCACTAACTCAACCAACACCACCTCTACTCAAAGCCTGAGCGCGGAAATTTCATACATTGTTACGTCATCATACCTAGTCATAATTTAGGGCTTATTATTGGTAGAAATGCGATTAAAGATGACTCCCTATGACGTTTTAACAATGTATGACGTTTCCGCGCTCAGGCTTTCTCTTTAGGTGGTGTTGACTCAACTCGGTGTTAGCATTTTTGACCTCGCCCATTGTTGGTCCGCGCATATCGTAGGCTCATGTCAGACAGACAGATCAAGCAAAATATTATTTTTTACCCTTTCCCCTTTGAGCCAACCTGACACTCGGACACATGTAAACCTTACCCTGAACCTAACGAACATCTGGTGCAAGTATGAGCTCAAAAGGTTAAGTGGTTCAAAAGTTTTGAGAACATTTACAGACGCACCCTGAATTTTTATATAGACCTTTCTTTGAAACCGAAACTGCAGTAACTGCGCAGAAGCAGGACAGTAAAAAACTTGCGTTTCCTACTTGAAATGTGCTAACCAGAGACAAATGAAAATAAGAGACTGGCAGTGCCCTATTCATTTTGCTGAGCGCTACTGGTGCCACCGGAAGTGCAGCGATCTCCATTATGGGGATGGCAGAAACGTAAGGTGGCGTATGTTCTCAATGTTATTTCAGCTGTTTTTGTAGATGACTTCGAGAGGTATTAGTAAGCGTAACCTGTTTTCTGATTTTTTTAAAAAACTTTATTGCATTAACTAACGATAACGTATACTTTTAATGACTTTCAATAGCTGATTCAATGCCTTACGAATTTTTAAAAGAGCGCCTACAACTCGCAACTCTTATCGTTATTGTAATAATGGAGGCTTAGCCAGAGACAAGTGAAAGCATAGATGAAGAAAACTGAAGAATAAGAGTTTGGCTTCCAGTTCTTACGCCTAATAAGATGTATCCACTATTTACGAAGAATGTCATCCTTTGGAAATCTATTGTGCAAATATTATATCTGGTTATACGAGCTTGGTGCTCATTTATTGAGTGACAGTTCTTTTTTTAATGTATTCATCACAATAAAAATGTTTATCACAATACTTATCTTTATTGAAATATCAATTACATGTTTATACTTTAAAAAATTTAACAAAATTATTTTAAGAAAATAAAAAAAATGTCATTTTAATTTTTGTTTATCTGACAATAATGGAATGTTCATAAAGTCAGAACATTTAAACTGGGAAGATATTTAAAAGTGTTTCTTACTATTGATAAACAAGCCTAACATAATTTATCAAATTTTTGCTAATTGATTTTAAAATTTTAAATTAAAAGAAAATCTGGTAACCTAAAATACTTTTAAAAGGTACTCAATTTTTTTTAACAAAAAAAAGGAAGAAATAATTCTCAGTTGAATAAAATAATTAGCACTGATAATAATCAGTTTATTAATCCACATATTGTAATAAACTATTAACATATTATTAATACACATGATTACTTGTGAAATGAAATATTGAATCCTTTTAAAAAACGATTTGTGCAATTATATGCATAACAACTGACAGGCATGTTTTTTCTTTCATAAATTATGAAACAATAGATTCGCGCCAGAACAACAATGAGGGTTATTTTCAACGGCGCGGGGGGAGGTTTACTTTCGCTTGTCTGTTCTCATTTCGATCTATCTGTTTTTTGCTTTTTTCTTTATATTTTTATTAAAAAGCAATTAATTTACGAAAATTCTCATTTATAAAATTATAATTTTAAAGTAAATAAAATAAAATATACAGTTCATTAATTATAATCCAAATTATTGTTGATATGTATATTTTATTTTATTTACCTTAAATAAAGGAATTTATAAAGGAGAATTTTCGTAAATTAATTGCTTTTTAATATAAATTATAAAAAAAAAAGATACAGATCGAAATAAGAAGAGAGACAAGAGAAAGTAAGCTTAATATGGTCCGGTGAGTTATTATTTTACTCCATATCAAAGGTAATTTGATATAATCTGTATATTTTATTTTATTTACTTTAAAATTATAATTTATAGAGGAGAATTTCCCTAGTTAATTGGTTTAATATAATATCTTCCTCCTTTTTCATTTAAACTATTTTTTTTTTAAATTTATGTTTAAAAATAACTTTTTATCAGATGGGCCGATTTAAATGATTATTTTTTTGTTTAATAGAGCAAGTTTTTCTGGTGGTTCCATAATAAATTCATCGAGATATCTTAGGTAGATATTAGAAAAAATAAATGTTTGCGATTGATTCACATGCATTGCCTACGGCGATCAGCTGTTTCTTGCCAATCCCGTTATGGCGGCGCGAAGGCACCACTAGAGGGGAGGTCACTGCCAGTCTCTTATTTTCATTTGTCTCTGGTGCTAACAGTACTACACATCCGGAGGAAAACGGAAGTTTTTTTCATTAGTCCAGTTTCGGTTTCAAGGAAAACAAACTCTTTCGCCATCTCTTGAGTAAACAAACAAACATAAACCAAGATATATGATTTTTACCCCTTCCCCCCCTACTTTAGGGACATGTAAACCTTACTCTGGTCCTAAGGAATATATAATAATAAAAATAATAAAAATAACATAACTTCTATTAATATTATAAAAATAACTTCTATTTTTATTATATAAAAAACTAATTATCTTGTGTATATATTATGGTGAGGTTAGATTTTTTTATTCATTGAAATTATTTGATAATATTAATTTTTGGTGTACAGACTTTAATGATAAATAATGTGGGCCTTATTTGGGTTTATCTTATACCTCAAATATTAATTTTAATATTTTAATATTTTTTGTGATTTTATTATTCTCCATGTAGTTGATTGTAAAAGTTAATGGGTGTTTGTATAGAGTTAATGGTGATAATTAAAAAGTCATGTCAGTATTTTAATTAAATTTAGATATTTTGCTTATGTTTTGAGGTATTTAATTATTAGTATTCCATATGATTTATATAAACATTTCTGATGATAGGTGATATTGAACTACCCATAGATTCACCTGTTTGGGTATAATTTTTTTTAATGAAACATAAATTGATAGTTTTTATGATTTATAATATCTTACTAAATGTAAATGTTTTTTAAATTCTTCTTTATGTTGTCTAATGTTGGCATAATTGGAATGTTTTCATGTTTGGCATATATATATATGTATATATATATGTATATTTGGTATGTCTATTGTAAAAATTTGGTCATGATATCAGGTTTGGTTGTTTGCATTATTCTTTATACCGAAACTGATTTTTTTTATGATTTAATTAAAAAATTTTATGATGTTTATTAAAAAATCTAGAAATTTTACTAATTTGGTGATGATTCTATTGGTATTAATTGTTTTTGTTATTCAATATCTATTTTATTTACCTTTTTAATTCTTTTATTTTATTGATTAAGTTAAAAATTATTATTCAACAATTACAATTTTTTATAATTTTAAAAAATATATTTATTATTAATTAAATATAAGATGTTTTATCTAATTTGTAATGACAAAAAAAAAGATGTTTTTGGACATTAGAAATTATTCTGAATTCCAAGATTGTCTTTTGTATTTTATATTCCCTACATTTAATTTTTTGATTATGTAAAATGAAATATAATTTTAAAAAATTAAAAAATATTACTTTAATTCACTGAATTAGTAGCTGAATCAGCTACAACGTATAGTAAAAATGGACTACTGGTCTCATTCAATGCCACCTGGTGGTCTTCTTTAGCGCTAATAGCCTTTTGAGGAGGAGTTGACCAACCACTAACTTCTAATAACCATGTTTATATATATAGAAAGGTAATGCTATATTTATTCTTTTTATACTGTGTATTTATTTTTTATACTGTATTATTGTTTTATTTTTATTATTGTAAGCTGTTATTGGGCTGTCATAGCTCGTTGCTTGCAAAGTAACAAATAAACAAATATAATACTTACATCAATGACATTGATCTAAATGACTGTAATTTAAAGCATTTTAAGAATTTAATTTAATTGTTAATTAATTTTCTTTTGATATTGACTATGAGACTGTCGTTTTTAAATTTTTAAAAGGAAACAAATTTTTAATTGTATATTCTATTATCAATATGTATAAATTAAATTTTTTGTTATTAATACAAATATCATTGCTCGTTTTGGGTTTTAGCCTGTTGAGTAATGTATATATAGATTAATTGAATAAATTGAATAAATTGAAATTATTATTATTATTTTGTATTTTTTTACCTGTCTAGTTCACTTTATTATTAAACAATGTTTATTATTAAATTTTTTTCCGCCAGGAGTCGCAGGAGACTGGTCGCCCGCTCTTGAGCTCTTGAGTATTATGACGAAGGAAAAGAAAAATGGAAATCAAGGAAAAATTGGGACCTGTTTAGTTTGTTCGAAATCGATTTATGGGAAGCGGTTATTTAAAATGTAATGGTGACTGAGAATTTTTTCCATGGAGCGTGTGCACGTATCTCTTCAGATAATCTGCAACGGCTGAAGCAATCATGGCGCTGCTCCTCTTGTGCGGAACTCGAATTTGGTACCGTCGATTCTGATGAGGAGGTTAGTTCGTTTAATTCTTTGGCTAGTCGTTTGGATAAAGAGAAAGAACTTGTCAAACTTTAGGAGACAAGTCCCTGCAAATTGATTCTGCCTCCGATTTTTTAAAATTAATAAATACGGTCCGCGATTTGATTTGTCATCAAGGACCTTGTTGTTACAACTTCGAACTTACAGGCTGATAATCAAAAGCTAGGTAAAAAAATTTGATGATATTTTTAATTTGTTGATATCGAATAAAATTAGTGTTCAGGCTTCTAGTAGCCGCTCGTTTTCTGATGTATTAAAAACAAAATCTAGTTGTTTGCCTATTGAGTCTAATAATGCTTCACAAGATATTGAAAGAACAAATGATTCTGTAAAGACTCCCCCTCTTCACCGGTTTCTAAAAGTCCTACAAAAAAACCCATTACTATAGGAAATTCGGTTAGCAGCTCAGGCTGTATAACCGCTGTTAAACAAAAATTAGGTTTTAAGCGACTATTTATCTCCAGCTTAGAACCCGATGTTTCCGTTGACTGCATAAAAAAGCATATCGCGGATGTTTCGGCTGGTAGAAATATTCTTGGATGTAATAAAATTAAGACTAAATTTTCGACATATTCATCTTTTGTGGTTGAAGTATCTAATGAAAATTTTAATGTGCTATTTGATGCGTCATCATAGCCTCAAGGTACTTTGTTAACTACTTTTGTCGGAAAGTTATACAAAGAACAAATACACTCCGACGGTCGGGAGGAGGCCCAAACTAAGTCTATTAATGGTGAACAAAATTATATATCAGAATGTTAGGGGCCTTAGAACTAAAATTAGGGAAGTGTTCGATTTCGCTCATGATAATTAGAATATGTTTTATTGTCTTTCAGAAACTTGGCTCGATGATACTGTCTCAGACTGTCTTCTGTTTGGTGATTTATTTTCCGTTTTTAGGGCGGATAGATCCGATGGCAGACTAGGAGGTGGTGTTTTAATAGCTTTACCTCACTTTGTTTACACTTCCCGGATTAACTTCTCTCCCTCTTGTAAATCTATTGACATTGTTGGAGTTACGGTGAACTATCACGTTAAATCATCTGACAACAGGGAATTTAATTTCTGGAATGTCTACGTACCTCCTGTGACTCCTATACGGGAATATGAAAATTTTTTGGTTGAATTCGCTGATTTTATTTTGAAGAATTTTAAAGAGTCAATTATCGTCGGCGATTTCAATATTTCTGATTTTAGGAGTTATACTAACTCCGCTTATCTGGTTAAGCAAAGGCCATTCAGTACCAACTGCTGGAGTTATGAGATTAATGTTACAAACTATAACTTGGTAACTAATCACTCCGGCGATAATCTCGACAAGGTTTTCTCTAGCTTTAGTGTACAGGTTCATACCGATTCTGATCCGATCGTGAAAGTCGACTTGTTTCACCCCCCGCTTGTTATAGATATTCCCCCTATAATTGATATTATTCCTAAGAAGAGTATTGTTCCAGGCTTTGATTATAAATGCGGAGACTTTCTTTCGCTGTTTAAGTTTCTTGAGAATCATGATTGGTCTGATGTGCACAGGTCAGATGATGTTGATAACGTATGGGATATGATTGAAAGCACAGTTAGATCTGCTGTCTCATTATATATCCCTAAAAAGAGATTGTATAATAATAAATATAATGCTATTCGCTTTGTTTTTCCTTATTGGACTCAAACGCAAACCATACAAGCCTGGCATTGGAAAAATAAAAGTTTCAAACTGTATAAAACAACGCTGAATCCTAACGATTACCACCGCTTTAGCCTAGCAAGAAAGCAGTTTAAAATTTTGTGGAGGAAAGACAGGGCTGCGTATTTCAGCCGGGCCGAAGCTGAGATAACTTCCAATCCCAAAAGTTTTTGGCTCACTGCTGGGAAATTACTGGGCAGTAAAAAGACAAATAATGTACCTATGTCAAAGAGTTCTTTGGTCGATATTGCCAAGGCTTTTGAGGAAAACGTTTCTAAAAATTGTCAGAGTAATCTTAATTACTTGAACTTAGAATAGTGTTGGGGTATTGTTGAAAAGAAATTTCCTCTTGAGCCTATAACTGATTTAGAATTAATCAATGTGTCTAGGAAATTATCTGCCTCACGATCCTGTTTACTTGTCGATATTCCTGATTTTTTATTTAAAGGATGCATACCTGCTATTGCGTTACCTTTGATTGCTCTGTTCAATCTTTCTATTTCTTCTGGTAGATATCCAACAAAGTGGAAGCAGGTGACAATCTGTCCGATACCTAAAAAAAATACCGCTGAGGGTGCCAAAAGCTTTCGTCCTATTACTCTTGTTGCTTTTCCTGCAAAATTGCTGGAGACTATATAGTCGCCACTCGTTTGTCTGGGTTTATTGATCAATACTTACCGGACTCTCAGCACGGTTTTAGGAGACAACGCTCTACACAGACCAATTTGGCGACTCTAACTCAGGTTCTTTCGTGTCATCTGGATTGTAGAGAGCAGGTAGACGTCCTGTATCTCGACTTTACCAAAGCCTTTGATCATGTCAGCTTTAATTTATTACTTCACAAACTTAATTTTATTGGTCTCCCTAAAATTCACTGCAATTGGTTTAGCTCATTGCTAAACAATCGCAGTTTCATGTTTCGTGCGAGTGGTTCGATAGTTGGTCCATATAAGATCTGCAGTGGTGTGCCCCAGAGCTCACCTTTTGGTCCAGTATTATTTAATGTGTTCATCGTCGATTTACCTTATGCTGTTTTGTCGAAGAAATTAGGGTTTTTACTATTTGCGGATGATGTGAAAATGTTCTGCCGTATTTCAGGTTGGAATGATTGTGCTCTTCTACACATGGCATTGAATGATGTTTGTACGTGGGCTTTGAGGAATGATCTCTCTCTTAACTCTACTAAATCTTTTGTAATGTCATTCACCAGAAAAGTTTCTTCTTTCTACTATGATTATGCTCTTAGAGATAATCCTATTCAAAGGAAGACTTCTGCCATGGATCTTGGAGTCCTGTTTACGAATAATCTTTCCACTCACATTGAATCCCTTACTCGGGTTATCTGTCAGAGATTAAGAATTCTGAAAAGATTATCGCATTTTTTTCCCAGACCTTTTTCTTTCTTATGCTTGTTTAAAAGCATTGTCTGTCGAAATTATTGTATTGTTTATGGATATGGTATAGTACTCCAACGCAAAAGGTGCTCTTTTTGCACAGAAAACTGATTAATTTTAAACGTTTTTTCGACGGTAAGTTTTCTTCGTTTAAGGCGAATGAACATTTTCATAAAATTTTTGATATTTTTAATATAGTTAAAAATGTATTTTTTAATATTTTTATGGGGATTTTACATAATCGCATAAGTGCAGACCTTATCTTTAAGGCTCTCCAGTTTCGTTCAGTCCGTTCTCTTCAATTTAATAAAAATATTACCATGAAACATAAATGGAGGACGCATATCTCAAATTTTAATCCATTGTTTAAACTACTAACCGATTTTTATAAGGATTTTCAATTTTTATATGTAAACTTAGACACTTATCAACACAGATATATTTTTTGTAATTTTTTTTCTCTTTTTTTCCCCTAACTTTAACTTAGTTCCTGTTTCTTTTTTCATTGGTTGTAGATTGGTTTCTATTTCTTGCCAGTCAGTAACCCCGTTTTTGGGCCTCTGGGCCTGTTGGGGGGCAACATGGATATTTAGCCGCTCAGGTTATCTGTTCGGTCTAGTTCCCTTGTTTACAATTTTTATAAACAATTATTATTATAAAATTATTATTGTTTGGGAAGGCAAAACTCGGATTAAGTCCGGAAGCCAATCCCAGAGGCGGACGCAAGAGAGGGCCAAGCCCAAGGGACTCAAATGCAAGGGAGGGAAAGTTACGCACTCGTGGGAGTATTGATGTTTGGGTGTAGGGATTTCCTTACTATGTGATAGGCGTTTAGAATTGTGGCTTTCTGTAAGATTTTGTATAAGTGTGGGCGATTTTAATATTGACTTTAGCAAGCCTTCCTCTTTTTGGATCCTATTTTCCGTTCTGGGCTTTTACCTACTACATTTTCTTTTTCGCATTATTCTCTTCATCATAATTCTTATTCAGCTATTGATTCTTGTTTTTCTAATTCTAGCTTTATTCTTCTTAGTCATTTTCTCGATTTAGCGATTACTGATCATTTCCCGGCGGTCACTATCTTTAACTTATTGACTCCCACTTTTTCACGTAATTCTTGTTTTCGCTCTAGATTAACTACTCCCAACAGACTTGCAGTTTTGCAATCTTATCTTGCTCTGACTGAATGGAATTTTCTTCTATCTAACTCTACTGATACTAATCTATTATTTGCATCTTTTCTTTCTCATTTCCAATTCGGCTATGATCGATACTTTCCTTTAAAATCCCGTTCTTACGATTCTCCCAATACTAAAGCTCGAAAGCCTTGGATAACTCCTGCTGTACTTTTGCTTATTAAAAAGAAGAATGCTTATTATAGAAAATTTCGTCGAAGCCCATCTCTTAATTTGCTTAATAAAATTAAAATATTTTTCTAATTATGTGAAAACTACAATTAATAATTCTAAACAGTAATACTTTGTTTTCACGTCTACAATCCAACAATGAAAAATGGTGTTTACTAACAGATTTAGCTCATGGTCCCAAATTACCGCATTCTCCTTTTCAGCAACCAGATAAAGTCTCTTCTTCTTCATTGACTGACTTTCTTCATGTTCTTTTGCCTCCTTCTCCTGATACCCCTTCTCTATCTAATATTGACTATCCCTTTCAAGCGCCGAACTCATCTTCTTGTTTCTACATTACCCCCACTTAACTATTATTTTTTAACTATTATCCCTTAACTATTATTTTTAATTCTTCTATCAGTACCGGGGTTTATCCCTAGGCCTTGAAGATATCACGTGTGGTTCCTGTTTATAAGAAAGGTGACTCTAGCCTTAATTTGAAAATTACCGCCCCATTACTACCTTACGATATTTTCCAAAGTATTTGAGAACCTTTCTTTATTAGGTTTTCTCATTTTATCTATGAACATAATTTTCTTAATTCATGTCAGCACGGGTTCACCCCTTATCGGAGTGTTGAAACAGCTTGTCATGACTTACTCGAATTCCTTTCTTCCGAGATGGCTATGAATAAATACAGTCAACGACAAAAATATGGCTCGTTGAGTTTCTAACAGAGAACAGTGGGTGGTAGAGACCTGTATGTAGTGATGGGTAAAAGTTAACTAAATTTTAGTTAACTAATTATCTATAACTATCCTAATTAGTTAACTATTAGTTACAACTCATGATGGGCAAAAGTTAAATAATTTTAGTTAACTATTTTTTATAATAAATAATTAGTTATAACTAAACTAATTAGTTTTAACTACACTAATTAGTTAACTATTAGTTGCAACTAGCTTTCAAATTTGTTAGTTGGCTAGTAATGAAACTATATTTAATATAGTATTTCAACTAAAATGTCAACTATTTTTCTTCCCCTATGAAAAAAAAAAAAAAAAAAAAAAACAAAGAAAGAAAGAAAAAAAAACCCTCAAAAATAAAAGCGTTTCAAGACAAATACACAATTTATTCACAATTATACAATAGGAAGAACACTGTTCTTGCTTTATTTGTTTCTTTTTTTAAGAACAGATCTTAAAAAAAAAACAAGCTCGTTAAATCTTTTGTCTGATAGCTTACATCTCCGTGGCGTTAATATCTGCCCGGCCATTGAAAATAGACGCTCTACGGCTGCACTACTTGGAAGGGTGGAATTGTAATGAATGCAGGCTACCTTCACATGTCGGAATCTATGTAACAAATTAATCGTAGTTTCCCCGGAGTGTAGATAATCACGTACTTCCTCAGCAATACCGCTCATTCCCTCCCAATTTGCCTTTCTTTTGGCAACTTGAAGGTAGCTGAAGAGGTTGTCGTTGTCGTCATCAACATCATCTGCAGTTGTACTTTTTCCTCCATCACACATGCAACAATTTGTGTCTTCGCACTTGAACTTTTTCACTGCCTTTATCAGTTCAGTTTTTAAAGTATGATGATCTTTCTCATCAAATGGAAGCAGTTTATACTTTGGGATCAGTGTAATCGCAAGCTTGTAATACAGTGATTCTTGTATCGGTCCCATTCTGCGTGTGAAGCCTTCAAGTAGAGCCTCAACTAATGGACTACAAACTGCATCCTGTTGACTGTTCTGTCGTCTTTCCAGAATTAATTTTACGCCAACTATAGAAGGAATGAAATCCCCTAGGTAGCTGTCTTCTTCTTTCTCCAGCAGCAACATCAGGTCATTTATTGGATTCATTACAAGCAGATAAATCTGCAAAAATGACATTTCAGTTTCAGTTATTTCTGGTTGCTTTAGTGCTTTTTGGCACAAAGATATCTTCTCTAGTCCAATGTCGCAAACTTTCTATATTGCCATGTAGTCCGATAACCATCTCGTTTCGGTTGGATGCAGTAAAGCAAGATCTGTTACATCCAATATTGCGTCACTTTTCGTTGAACTTCTGCTAACTGCATTGGACAATGCTTGAACTTTCCCGATTGACTTGTCGAACAGACGTTTGCACTGCTTATCATTTCGTGCATTTTGAGCATCTGCCGTAGCTATCAAGTTGATGGTATGGTTTGCACACCTCTTTTGAGGTCGAAGCACAACAATGTCACCCTCTTCACACGAATCGTTAGGTTCACGTTCATCATGAGCGTCAAAGAGTGGTAAAATCTCAACTTGGTCATGATCATAAACGTTATTTTGATCTTCCACTTCATCAGATTTAATTTCAGATGAGAAAATGCGAAATGCTTTACTAAAATTTTAAGCATTATCTGTGACACAATCATGAACCATTTTCTCTATGCCAAACTCTTTAAATACATTGAATAACTTTCTGGCAATGGCGTCTTAAGTATGCGATCCTTTGAACCTTGCACACGTTAAAACATACGACGACCTACGTAGAGTTGACTTATCAATAACATGCGCTGTTACTCCGAGATACGCTCTGCGATGAGAAGTCCACAGATCTGCTGTTGTAGAAATAGTCTTTGACGCTCTGAGAACTTTACGCACTTCTAATTCCAGCTCAAAATTCGAATCAATTCTTCTTCCTACAGTTCGTCGAATAGGGAGGAAATTGTTTGGAGCTAGTCCTTTGCAGAAGATTTTAAATCCAGTTCTCTCAACAGTACTTATTGGCATCATATCCTCCGCGATTAAATCTGCCAACATCTTTTCAAATGTTGCCTGGCTTATATTCTGATTAAGTGTATGCTGTTGCAGCTGGTGGGATGCTCTTAGTTTCTTCTGAGTCTGCTCTGGCTGCTCAGGATCCATATAACTTCTTCCTCTCTTTCTCCCTTTTTCAGCACTGAAGTTTGCGTATTCAAAATCATGGGCAGTCTGATAAATAAATATAATTAGTAGCCTACATTCCTTCAGCCTTCTCAAACCTTGCTATTTGTACTTTGCGGAGTAATGCTTACCTTAACGTGTAGATGAAAATTACTGGAGCTCTTGATATTTCCTTTTACAATTTTTTCTGCAGTACAATTTCCTTTTACAATTTACATTTAGCACTAAAGTTATTGCCCTCCTTGGGCACCTGAATATTTTGGAAAAACGTTTTAACAATTAAAGAATCCATTTTTGGTTTGTTTATTCCACAGTCTTGTCTAAAAAATATTGTAATAATTTTCCTTGAAACACATCTTGTTCCATTTTCCATAGCAGGGGGGTAGGATAGAGGGAAACAAAAGGAATATGCTTGTTTTTCCCTTGAGAAATTACGGCAAGAAAAATAATTAGTTGACTTTCAGTTGAGTTGTAACTAATTAGTTCAGCTATATTTGGTTGTAAGAATTTCCTAATTGGTTGTCTGGCAAAAAAAGTTCATTAGTGCAAATGTTTGTCACCACGTGCGCCATAATGTTTTAGTTCGAAGTGCGTTAGTTTTACTAAGTAGAATAGAATAGATGAGCATGAAACACCAACATTTACCTTCCAAGATTTTAAAATTATTTTTAAAAAAGAAGTAAAGGAAATAGGAAATCCTGAGATAACTATTGATATAGTCAGTTGTGTAAATTTATTATGTTTGTGGATACCTAAGCAGGCATATGATAGGTTTTGTTGCTTATTTGATGCTAAACAAGTTTGCAATTTTTGTGTATCTCCTACGATTTACCAGATACGATTTGCATATATCCTAATTTGCATATTGACAACACTAAGTCCCGCCATAAGAAAGAGCACCCTCAACTTCCTATTCACACCATTTTGACTCACCCAATATACTAGGAGATGTTGAAAAATATTTTTCAGAGCATGTCAATGATCCAAGTGTATAATGGCACTGTAGAACTTTCATTTACGTGTAATGAGCACAAAGAAGAAATGTTAGCTCATATAATACTTTATTACACTTTATTACCAATACAGCAAAAGAGTAAACTCTGAAGTTGGAAAGAATCAAAACGTAAACGAAAATTTTCAAAATTGTTTTCATAAATCAACATTTTTGTGGAATGGTTAATTATCTACTTTTTTATTTTATTTACTTTATTAATTTGTAAAAATAAAATTTTTGTTGAAATTAGGCATGATATTCGAATATTAAGCATGGTATTACAATTTTCAAGTTTTTGTCATTAAATAAATGTGAAAAAATGCGCTTGAAACCATACTAACACTTAAATTTTAACTGTATCAATTACAGTTTTAGCCCAATAAATAGATGGAGACGCCTGGTGGCAATTGACTGCACTAGTGAAATCTTTTTGCCGGATTTTTGAATAATAGCCTATGGCTGTTTCATTACCTTCTATTCTACTTCCGTGGTTATAACTAATTAGTTTAGTTATAACTAATTATTTGTTATAAAAAATAGTTAACTAAAATAATTTAACTTTTGCCCATCATGGGTTGTAACTAATTAGTTTAGTTATAGATAATTAGTTAACTAAAATTTAGTTAACTTTTGCCCATCACTACCTGTATGAAGAGGAAAAGTCAAGAAAAATATTAACCAATGCACACCAACGCTTCAGTATTACAATGTGTAAAGCTAAAGTGGGCAGTGAAGTTATGCAAATTAGATAATAATGATTTCATCAAACACCCCTCTAAACACCAGTGACAAAAATATGGCTCATACCCGTAAAGGTTCAAAACATAGGTGGAGGAGGTTTTTAACGGAGATTGTTGGAACAATTCTGAATTTTTCCTTCAGTATTGGTGTGTTATATATTTGTGTTGCTGCATTCCGTGCGATTTGTATGCATTTTGTGAATAATGGTTCGTCAGAAGCGATTGTGTTAGAGGAACATAACGCAATCAAGGCGTATCGTGAAGCGGGACTCAATTTCACTGACATTGGTAAACGTTTAAGCAGAAGCCGTGATGTTGTACATGATTTATTGAAAAATCCAGACTAATATGGTAAGCATTCACCGGGTCGACCTCGCCTGTTTGATGTCAGATCTGAGAGACGATCTCTGAATCCGGGGAATCGCACCTCTTGCAAAAAAATATGCCGAGACAATCATATCGACCTCAGGCATCTTCGTACCGTGCAGCGAATCTTCCATAACAGTGAATTTGTTGGGTGGAGAAAGATCAAACGAGCACCAGCATTGATACCGCAACATCGCAAGCGGAGACAGGACTTTGCAAATGAAAATTTGGACCTAGATTGGACCAAGGTTGTGTTCTCTGATGAGAAGCAGTTCAATCTTGATGGTCCCAATGGACTTGACTGGGAATGGGTGGACTCCGGAGCACCCCAACGTGTCAAGAAGCGACGTCAAGCTGGCGGTGGCACGGTGATGGTGTGGGGAGCAATTGGATATCTTGGGAAAGTTCCACTGGTGGTCGTGACTGGACGAATGTGCTCCCCAGATTACTTTGAACTGCTTCGCCAACATCTCTTTCCTGGTATCAGAAAAATCGCCGGCCAGGACCCAATATTTCAACAGGATAACGCACCGTGCCACAGAGCCGCCAATTCCATGAACTGGTTACGTCGCAACAAGATCAAGATTCTGGACTGGCCTAGTCTCTCTCCGGATCTTAACATCATCGAGAACCTATGGGCAGAGCTGGTTTGCTTGGTGTATGACGGTGGGAGACAATTTGATACAGTGGAAGCGCATACTGAAACAATCCACGAGTGCTGGGGCAACATCCAACAAGCATACGTGCAGAACTTGTACCACTCAATTCGAAACCGGCTCATTGCAGTGCAGGGCCAAGTGGTTATTAGTGTACAGACAAATGTATCTTTACGCTGATATGTTACCTGTTATTCAAATAAAAGCGGCACCGAGCTATATTTTTGTCAGTGGAGTTTAGAGGGGTATCTGATGAAATCATTACTATCCAGTTTGCATAAATTCACTACCCACCTTAGCTTTACACTGTTCATTATGGTTCTTGATTTTTCCTCTTCTTATAGGTCTCTATCACCCACTGTTATCTGCTAGCACCTCAACGAGCCATATTTTTGTCGTTGATTGTATGTCTCTTCTATCTTTATTGATTTCTCTAAAGCCGTTGATACAGTTCCTGTCCATCTGTTATTGTACAAACTTAATGCCTTCTACGGAATTCGTGGGTTGCCTCTCTCCTGGCTTTCCAAACTACTATTTAATCGCAGATTATGTAATCTTTCCCACCTTAGGGAAAACTCGACCACTCTTATTAGAAATTATGGGGTCTCGCAGGGGTCAATTCTTTCTCCCCTGCTTTTTAATTTATTTTTGAACGATCTACGCTCTATTTTTACGACTCTTAAACCTATTTTATATGCAGATGATAATTCCTTATTGTTATCTGATCATAATATTTCGCTCTTGCTCTCAGATCTTAATATTGCGCTCGAGAAATTAAGACTATGGTGCATTGCTAAACTTATTTGTTAATATTGATAAGACTAAGGTAATGTTTTTCCATCAGCGGAATAAGCGCAATATACATCAGTCGCCACCAATATTCTATGGACACTATTATCTCCACTACTACAATTTTTACATATTTGGGTTTAACCCTATTACCTGATTTGTCCTGGGACGCCCATATTGATAATCTGTTGATTACACTTAATAAAAAACAGGGTATTATTTCCCGACTTCATTATCTTGCCACAAATATTCTACTTTTATTGTACTATTCTTGGATTCATTCTGGCCTATGTTATGGTGTAATGTTTTGGGGTTCTACTTCTTCCACTAATCTTCTTAGAATTCTAAAGTTACAAAAATGGTTTCTTCGGACTCTTCTGCATCTCCCCTGCTCATTTTCCGTATCCCACTATTTCTCTTCCTTGTGTATACTTACAATATATCAAATTTATTTTCTGTCTCTTTTTTCTTTTATTCATAAAACAATTTATATTAATTTATGTATATTGTTAATCGTAATCTGGATATTCATAAATATAGTACACGTATTGCAAATGAGATACGACCTCCTACTTCCCTTTGTCACGAATAAGAGTTAAACGCAGTGGAAGACTTAAAATCTAGAAATGACACCAGAGCATATCTTTTGACATGATTAAAATTTATTAGATAATTCAAGATAGGGACTCAATACATATAAAATCCAGATGAATTGCGCTACGATCTTGCTAAATCGCAAGAAATGCATAAAGACGTTGGCTTAACCTAAACCGAGGAATGAACCTCCGTTTTACACTACATATAGGATAACGCAAAGTTTTACTAACAAAAACTCGGGCTATACGTCTCGTAACTCGACGAGCGACAAATAATAATTTGAGCCCGACCCGCAGGACAAACCTCGGGTTTACAATATAGGTAACTCAATAGAATTTACACCAGCAAAAATCCTTTAAATAAGCCAAGCCCGCTCCCCCTCCCCCTCCCCCTCTTAGGGCACAAGGACTTAGCAGTAGGAATGGAGCGTCTCACTCTACACGCTCACTACTAAACGAGCTAATTGGCTATGGGACTTATTAAAAACGGTTAATGTGAACTATCTGCACAATCGCAAACGCAAGTCCCACTCTCGGCCCTGTGGGCCTCACTGGCCGCTGTTTTCCGTTACTCGAACGCCTCCGGCGTTCTGTCTACGACGTCCCCCTCCGGGGGCAAATAACTGATATATACCCCAACCTATTTGGTTACAGGGGGCAGTTGGTTTCCCCTCGGCCGGTTACAGGAATCGCGACAATTCAGTTTGCGGATTCAGTCATCGCGCGATTGTGCAGATAGTTCATATTAACCTTAAAAACTATATCCACTAATATGCTATGATAAAATTACTGATTGACAACAAATCTTCCTGCCCAGAAGATATGCAGTACGGGATCCAAAACCTGGAACAGCGGTGAAGTAAGGAGCCTCAAGACGCCGGGCGGCGGAACGCTACTGTGTACATCCAACAATAGCAGCCTAGGTTTTCTCGCTTCTTCACTCGCTGTGCCGTTCGCAAACGGCGACGCCAGAGCGTTTCAATAATGGCTTAAAGCCGTAAATAACTACATTAGAAAAGAACATAAAAGATCTTATTAGCAAAGGGTCTTCTACGCGCTTCTATGTTGTGAGCAAAGAAAATTTAGTCAACTACGCAATTAAATGAGTATGACGCTTCAGCTTATAACGAGGCGAAATGAGTGATTGGACTTCAATTCCACGCCTCCGAAATAAGAAACAAGCTGCGCACTCGAGCGGGAGATTAACGTAGATATAATGGAGAGAGAGAGAAACCGTACACTAATAGAAAAGGTCTTATTGTAACATAAAACTGTCACCCACCTTGTATATGGCACTAGAGCACCCAATCCATGAAGCCTTTTGGCCACGGGGTAATCCAAGGATTAATAATCCAAGTGGAGAATCCACGGGGTCCCAAGTGGAGAATCCAAGTGGAGAATCCAGCTGAGATGAAAAACCTCCAACACGGAACAAATCCGCTGCGTCTAAGTAGGCGACCACCACTAGAGTTCTGGATATGTGGAACTGGCTCGGCGGCGGGACGAGGGTTGCAGTAGACTGCTGCTCAATGGACGGACGAGACAGAACGACCGGCTCCGACGATGAAGACGAACTCTCGCTGGATTCAATATCCTCTGCGTGAATTTCCTCGAAGATCTCGACGTTGTAGGCGGCCACTGAAACGTTCATAGCAGGAGAACACAATAAAGTTAGTGAACTGCTAGCAAAACGCAGACAGCCTGGCTCGGCGTCGTTGCCTTCCCTTTCGAAGCTTAGGGAAGCACTTTCCGAAGAAATTACGGAGCTCGTCGAACAAGCAGGGCTTTGAGGCGACGTATTTACCTCGTCCCTCGTAAACTCTGCACGTGGGCGGCGGGAGAGCAAATTTCCTGGCCTTTCGTGTCGGATCTGAATTTTCCCGCTCGCTATTTCGACGCTTGCGCACGTTTTTGCGCCGCTTCCGTTTTCTTTTATAGCATACGCTCGCGCTTGTGCCTCTTTAAAGACTTGCGTCTGGAGAAAGGAAATGATCCGCTTGTTGATTGGTCGAGAAATGCCACATGTTAAGCGCTTCTATCTTCGCATCGAGCAGATAATAAGAGATAAGATGAATATTATGAATAACGCCGACAATCTGCAATTCAATAAATGCCACATTTCCTTTAAATATACTACATCTCATGTGGTAATGCGTCTCGAATCGATACTATGGATGCCTCCACCCCCTTCCACCCTCCCCAAGCATATTTACTCATTCTGCTCTGCTCGTATCGCTCTCAATATTGGCTCTTTTGCAGTTTACCATATTACATATAATTTTACCGCAGGTTTTACAATTAATGATACACAATTGGAAAAGATACAGTTATAATTTAATACAATTAATAAAACTGCTGTAATAATTAATGGCTTCGAACAAAGTATTAATAATAAATAATCATAATCAATCTTCATAATAATAATGAAGTATAAAGCCAATATTTGAGGATAATATTAAATAAGAAGCCGTATAAATTCATAAAATTTCAATAAAATAAAAACTAACACAGGCTATAAATTAAGTACATTTTATTATCAATACTATACACAGTAGAATTTCAACGTTTTTACAATAGTTGTAGGCGTCTCTGTAGTTTTCTGCAATGTTTGTAATAATTTGATCTTATGAAAATCCATGTTCAGAAAATGCTCTTGCGTATTTCCATTTAATAAGTTTTCTTCTGATATAAATTGTTTAATTTCTGTGAGGTTCCAGGGGATAAATATGGAAATAAGTGGTCGAATGAATAGTTAATTATTTAAAAAGGACTGCGCCAGTGGATTATACTTTCCACAAAGTGTTTATGATAATTTAAAGTTTATCCCATTCACACTAACTAGTTTCTTCCCGCTTAAACAGGCCCGGCCAAGTGAGGAGAAAATCAAAGTACTCGAGGCAGTGTTTAACATATAAAATAGAATATTTATTAGGAACATTCAACAATTGTATAAAACAGAATTTAAGATAATAAGAAATAAAATTTAATCAATGATGGGTGAACCAATGTAT
>JAHWFO010066747.1:3647987-3688907 GCA_023313115.1 Rhysida immarginata | reverse complement strand
CTCGAAATCCTACATTTCATTATTGGCCGATCAAAGGTGGCCTATGTGTTCGTTTCCCCAAATAAAAACTTTTTTTTTATGGAATTCGACTCCAAGAAGATATGTTGAAATTTTGAAAGAAAAAAATCCGTCTCTACGTATGTTCGTATGTATGTAGCCAATTTTGTGCAGCTAACTCCTCTGAAAATGCAAATAGCAGAACCAAATAAAATCTATACATAATTAGAGGGTATCTTAAACTGTGCCTCTGATGTATTTTTATGACAATTGATCAACCTTTTTAGGGATATTAACTTTTTTCTTAAAATGAAGAAATGGCTACAGCATTCATACAAACAAACTAAAGTCCATAAATTTTTGTAAATAGTTTGTTTGCCAACCAATGATGAGCCATTTTGAAGATATTAATTGATCCTCATTCCTCCCAAGCAGAAACAAAAATTCATTTTTTTTTATTGTAAAAATAAATACATACAAGAACACTTAAACAGACCTATTTTTTAGGAATGTTGGTTAAGCCTTCTAAAAATAAAGAAATGACTGTAGCATTCATTCCAGCAAATAAGTCAAGTATTGACTCCTCTCAATATTTTTTATAGAAAGTGTTTGGCTGTGAGCCATTCTAGAGTTATTATGAGAATATAAGGTTTAAAGGTCCTCCCTCCCCTCCTCACCTCATCCCACCCAAATCGAATTTTTTTCCCTTTTCATAACAAACAGGGAAGCCTTTACGAATGTGTCATTCCAATTTATTTTTTAAAATCCCTCAGCTTATGAAGCATTTTTCAAGGAAACGCATTTAGATAACGTCACAATAAACTGACATTGTTTAGTCGTGAAGTGCATGATGATGAAAACGAAGCTGGCTTGGGGGAATCTGAACACATGACATATTTATAATTCTCTTTTTCAGTAGATAAAGCGCAATGTCTCTTCAAATTAATATGTTCGAGAACTTTTTTGTGCACTAACAAATCTCGTGCAAATCACTCGCTGCTTCCACTCCATGGTTTCGACGGAGCGAGTGATATTTCTCTCGACCAATCAACAAGCGGATCATTTCCTTTCTCCAGACGCAAGTCTTTAAAGAATACGCCGCCACTCTTTCCGTGTCCTCAACGGATGGCGCCACAATACCTCCAAGCTTACTCTCCGTTGGAGCATTGCCAACGAGAGCCTTGGCCCGATGATCTGTCACCAAACTTGGTGACACCCTTCTTAGTTTCCGCAATCGATGCGCTTCACACATCGGTTTAAAATACTGGGCTCTTTTACCTT
Organism: Rhysida immarginata; assembly: GCA_023313115.1. Taxonomy (NCBI): domain Eukaryota; kingdom Metazoa; phylum Arthropoda; class Chilopoda; order Scolopendromorpha; family Scolopendridae; genus Rhysida; species Rhysida immarginata. The sequence goes on along the minus strand of JAHWFO010066747.1, from coordinate 3,687,629 downwards.
CGGAAATCCGTGAGCTTACCTCCTACCCTCAGTTTCGGAAAATACTACGCAACTTCTGTTTCTGTCATAAACCACTAAAATCGAAGGTTATCTGCTAGTACACTGTGTTAGTACTTAGGTATGCTTAATTTGACATTCTTATAAATATTTTTGCTCATGGTTGAGACCCCTTGTATGTGTCTTACCATCTATCGGTTCACATGATTATTTAACAATTTACTAGTTATTTTATATAACTATGATTGATTAATTAATTTTTTTACGGTTTAATTATACGTCCCATATGATTTGTTTGAGTTTGTTAAAGTTTTTTCTAATTTTTGTTTTGTTTTTATTTATTGTTCTACTAACCACTTTGTTAATTTATTGTTTATTTTGTGTCCAGTTGGTCTAACTCGTCGGTTTTTTTCCATACTTGCCTCGTTGGACACTATTATCAATTTTTGTAACTTTTTTCCTAACATTTTTTATAAATAAATAAATAAATAAAATTTAGTGTTGACAGGCTTTTGTGTAGCGAGTGCGGAATAGCCCCAGTGGCAGAAAGAACGCTAGGAACAATGTGTACTCTGTTAACTTTCCAAAGGCGTTTTATTTCGTGTGCAAGATCCGTATATTTAGTGATTTTGTCAGTGTGTCTTTTGTAAATTGTGTGTGTTGGGGATGGAGATATCAATTATGTAAGTCACTTTGTTTTGCTTATCTACTAGTGTAATGCCTGGTCTGTTATGAGGGATAGTTTTGTCAGTGATTATAGCTCTGTCAAAATTTAGTTTGTGTGGTGTTCTCTAAGACAGTGTCTGGGATATATTTATAGTATGGAGTAGGGATGTCCCTTAGCTTGTGTATCTTAGCTAGATGTTGATGTATGATGTTGGCTACATGGTTATGTCTGTGTAAATAATCTTTCTGCGTGAGTATTTTGCAACTGGATGTGACGTGTTGGATAGCTTCCTCTGCGATATGGCATTTCCTGCCAGACCTATCAGTCGATCGACCACGGTGGCTCAGCGGTTGCGTGATCTCCTCTGATGCCCGAGTACGCGGGTTCGATCCCGGCCGAGGACGACGAGGATTTTTCAGGGGGAAATCCTCAGATCACGCACTTCCTTCGGAAGGGAAGTAAAGCCGTTGGTTCCGTGTAGTCGTTTGCCGGCTGCACGTTAAAGAACCCTTGCGAGGCAAAATATGCGGACCCTATAACGCCGTCCTGAAATAACCATAGCAGTTGAAAAGGACGTTAATACAAAACAAAACAAACCATCCCATCAGTCGAATCTTTGATATTATGTTTTCTGTAGCTTCTGTTTTCTGATATGGCAATCATGGTTCCTTCAGTTTCCCCAAAGAGACTCCCTTCACTCAACCAAAAGCTCGACGCTTTTTTGTCGACGTGCGGTTGGTTGAGGTCAGAAAGATGTCTACCGTGGAGTTGCTTTCCGAGCCATCATTGAAGTTTAGTGCATTCTGTAGGAATGTTATGGGTGTTCTACACGCTGTTCAGATGAATCAGCCATGCACACTGCTTTGTGTAATGGTGATGTGTGTGTTTAGAGTAAAAGAATTCTTGAGTGACTGAATCTGTTTGTGATGTAGATCTATTATATCAATAAGACCTCTGCCTCCCTCTGAACGAGGCAGGGTGAGTCTTTCAATAACTGCGTGTGGATGGTGCTTTGTAAGCAGTTTACGTTGTTTCAAGTCCCTCAAGATCTGTGTGTGTCCACTGTATGACTCCAACGGAGAAGCAGAGTATTGGCGTGGCGTAAGTATTGATGGCCTTGATTAAATTTCTGGAATTTAAATGTGTTTTAAGTATTGCCTCTAGCCTATGAAAATATTGTTTAATGAGTGTATTCTTTATGTGTTCGTGCTCCAGGAGCTTGGCTTGCTTAAATCCTACATATTTATAAAATTCGTCATTTTCCATAGCAGCAATGTGATCTGGTTCTTCTAACGTGAAGCCCCCTTTCCTGAGTACTCCATTTTCAATGCAAATGGTTTTGCATTTGTCCAACCCAAATTGCATGTGTATGTCTTTTGAAAAAGTTTGTGTAATGTCAAGTAATTGGTGCAATTGTGTTTGTGTGGAGGCGTAGATTTTCATGCCGTCCATGTAGAATAAGTGTGAAAGCGTGTAGCCATAAGTTGTGCTGTTCAGTCTGTTTGAAAGCGCATTTAGTGCAATACAAAACCAGAGTGGGCTCAATGAGCCACCCTGGAAAATGCCCCTGTTTATCTGTATTTTGGCCGTCGTGATGGTTTCACTGTTAAGTGTGAGGTGAGGTGTAGTTCTCCAATGCAGCATTGTACTTTCTAAAAATGTGATAAGTGTAGGGTTTATTTTATATAATCGTCGTACATATAAAAGCCATGAGTGTGGGACACTATCAAAGGCCTTTTTGTAATCAATGTAGGCTGCATGAAGGTGTCGATGTTTATTGTGAGTTTGCCGTAGGACCACACTATCTACAGGAGTTGCTCCTTACAACCCATGTGATTTCTACGGCATCCCTTTTGTTGCTCAGTGAGAATGTTGTATGTGTCTGTGTGTATAAATTTTGTTTGCAATACAGGCAGTTATTATTTTGTAAAGTGTAGGCAGGCATGTGACAGGTCTATATTATGTGTGATCTGTTGTGTTATGTGACTTTGGTACCATGTATGTTATTCCTTGTGTGAGGAAATGTGGCAATGTCTCTGGTGTTTGCAAAGTGTTGGAGATCTCTTTTGCAAGGGCCAGATGCAAACAGGTGAAGCGCTTATACCAGAAATTCTGAATCCTATCTACACCTGGAGCCTTCCAGTTGTGAGTACGTTTAATGACTTGTGAGAGTTCATCTGTTGTTATGTCAGTATAAGGCATGTTTGGTAGTTTGGATGCTAATTGCTCCTCTTTCCTGATCCAGCTAGCTTCCCTATTATGTTCAACTGAGACAAACCAAAGAGAAGACCAATAATGTTGGAGTGCTGTTTGTGTTGGCAGACCAGTGTTTCTGTGTGTGTATAATCTTTGCTTAACTGCTTATAGAATGTCTTCTCATTGTTTGCGGATAACTTGTTCTGCTGTTTGCGCTGAGTGCATGTTTTGTATCTCTTCAGGCGTTGTGTTTTTGCAGCTAACTTTTGTTTTAATGTGTCCATATACATGTATTCTGTAATGTGTTGATTGTGCTGCTCATGTCTGGTGTGTTTTAATCTTCTTACATAACTGTATGAGGCGTTTGTGCTGCTTTGATGAAGTGTTGTTTTTAGTGTACTGTGTAAGTCTACCTAGCTGCTTGCGGATTTCGTCAATCTCAGACTCAATCCGCTGTTGCCACTTAGGTTTCTGTTGGGTGTATAATTTTTTTATGTGTTTATGGATTGGTTTCCTATCCAGTGTGGATATAACTGTAAGAGCACCACTGTAAATAAGTAGGTGTATGTATTCTAAAGATAGATTTTCTGCAATGTACTATGGTAAGAAATATGCGTTCATGTAAAATAAAATTTCCCCTGTTTTGCTTTTTATGTTTATTTTAGGTATGCCTGGTCTTTGTGTGGGATCTGTTCCCGTGTAAACTGTAGGGGTGTCATTTAATGTTTCATGTTGGTATTCATGTTGTGTTGTGGATGAATATCATGGTGAAGTTCATTGTTGAGTGTGTGTTCTACAAGTTCATTAGTGATGTCAATGTTAATGTTTGAATCTGTGTGTTGAGTGTCGGTTTGTGTAGATGGCTCGTGTTCTGGTAGCTGTTGTGCAACTTCTTACTTTATTTTCTGTAGCCTGGGTAAGGGTATTAAATTGTTCATAACAATTGTGGGATGCTGATCTGCAATGCGTTGTTCAGAGACTGTGATGTGAGGATATGTCTCTTTGAAAATGTTATATAAGCGTTGCCTGTAAGCTGTAGTGTCAGTTTCCAATTTAGTGACTGCGTAGTAGGCTCGCATGATAAAATGGTTTATGTCATTGGTCCATTTTAATACGTTGGCGTGGCTTGCCATTAGTGGTTGAGGGCAAAGAATCTCTTGAAACACTAGGGACAGGTTGTGGCATTGCAGTAGCCGAAAAGGGGCTGGTGCTGCTTTCGCCACCAGTGGTCCTGGGAGATTGTGGCATATTTTTCGAAAGTGAGCCTCTGCCTAACCCACGAGCGCGGACCTTGGTAACCCGGGTGACGTCCGAGCCGATATCAGATAACGCAGTAGCACTAATCATAGTGATCACCAATAAATGGGTGGTCCTGTTAGCCATCTCCATCATCAGCACGCCCTTGGTTGATGTAATCAGCTCGTCAGCCCTACTGGATCATTTGGACCCTCAAGATTAATCTAAGGGTAGAGTAGTTCAGACCTGTTAACCAGGGCCATCTCTCTTAGATGTTACCCCCCTAGCACGACGCAGACGTAGGACCACACGAGGGTTATTATTATTATTATTATTATTATTATTATTATTATTATTATTGTTATTATTATTATTATTATTTATTATGCGTCCTAGTGGACAAAATTATCCCTTATTAACTAAGGTTTGTCGGTTAAATATCTGATTTGTAAGAATGGTTTGAATATGATGTGTATGATTATTACAGACCTGTTTATCACATTTCCAAATATTTTGGCGTTGTTTTAGTGGTATAGCATTCCAGTCTTTAATACTGTTATAAGGAAAATATTTTTCCTGTGTTGAAGATATTATCTATGGTGGTTGAATCAACAGGGCTTTAGATGGTCTACATTCTGGACTACAGGTAACCCATTCCTTTATAAAATTAGCAGGGTGTGCATCGTGGTAGAAAGCTTTAGCAAGTTCTTTAAGTTTCACAAGAGTTACTATAGAAATATAAGTAAGTATGGCCAGCTCATTACACGTCTTTGTAATAGACTGATACCCATTAATATTTAGAACTGCTCGGGTGATATTATTATATCCCACTTTAATTTAAATTTATGTATTACTACCCATATCGGCAGGCCGTAGTAATTTTAGGGATTATCTTCGAGTTCAAAATGATAATTAGTTCTTTCTTAGTAATTGTTTGTCATATCATGATCACCTCCTGATAGAAATAATCAAGGATGAAACTGTTCGCTTGAAAGTCCTTCGATAACAAGATAGTGACGCTAAGAACACTGAATTTTTGTAGATGGGTATTTACCTGTTGGGATCTGGAAGGCATTTAGAAAATGATCTCGTAGATGAGTTGAAGGATCAAATCATCGTAAGAATCCAAATAATTAGCCCGAAACAAAGGTATTACCCATCCTACCCATTCCTTTGTAGGGCTGTAGATTTCCTGAATTAATCCAGATTAGATCATATATCCCTAATTCTTTGCACTGTATTCAATGTCAACGCTACGGACATAGAAAATTAATTGCTGATCGGTTGCCATCTGTAGCAGCTGTGGCGATCAAGGGCATGATATAAGCGATTGTACTTCGGTGGCTAATTTTACCACACATACGATGGTGAATTGCCCTTTCACGAAATTTCCCGTTCTGGCAGTACGAAAGAAAAATACAGGAGATTCGAGTTAAACAGAATTGCACTTTTCTGAAGATAAAGCAATTTTAAATTTTTGCCGGAAGTCGGAGTTATGCAGATTGTTTAAGATGGCCAAAATCGCTTCAGTCAACCAGAAGACGCATCCGTCCGTATTCGCTACCGCTACGACCTATTGAGGGCGCTACAGTCGCTTGAACGCGTCATTAACATGGTGCTTGAAAGAGGTACTAAAAGTACGAAGTAGCGGTGGATTACTCACTAAAGTCCTATCGCTGTAACGTAGGGAATTTGGATCTCATTGCAGGGCATGTATCACTCTAACCTCAGTTCGCGTTTCGTTTTTGAAATATTCACTTCATGTTGGGGGGGGGTAAGAAAAAGAAAGTGCGGCGGCCACAAGCCACTGTGCCAATTTCTATGATTATTTAAATGTACGATTATTTGAAATTTTATTAATGATTTATAAATTTTGAATGTTGCACTTTAATTTTTACTATCCGTACAGTCGCGCGATGACTGATTCCGTAAACAGAATTGTCGCGATTCCTGTAACCAGCCGGGGGGAAACCAGGTGCCCCCTCTAAGCAAATAGGTTGGGGTATATGTCAATAATTTTCCCTCGGAGGGGGATGTTGTAGACCAGTAACGGAGAGCAGTGACCAGCGAGGCCCACAGGGCCGAGAATGGGACTTGCGTGTGCGATAGTAAAACTTAACCAAATAATTTAATTGACCTATTATTAAAAATTAAATGCGCATGTTCACAATACGAGTAGATAGTAAATTGGCTGAAAGGAATTCCCTACCTTACAATGGGAGGACATTAGCAATCGATAATACCGTAATATCGTGATTACTCGATTCTTCACGCTTTAAGTAATCGGCATCACGATTACTTACCTATTACTCAGCCTCAAAATGGCTTAATTTACTAATAAACATATGCCAGCCCGAAAGTTATTTATTTATTTATTTATTTATTTATTTATTTATAATAATGTTTTTATTTTGCTGACGGGGATACAGGGTGAATTTTGGTTTAGTTTGGTTTGTTTGGTATTAATGTCCTTTTCAACTGCCATGGTCATTTCAGGACAGTCATTATAGGGGCCACAAATTTTGCCTCGCAAGGGTTCTTTAACGTGCAGCCAGCAAACGACTACACAGGACCAACGGCTTTATTTCCCTTCCAAAGGGAGTGCGTGATCTCAAGATTTCCCCTTGAAAAATCCTCGTCGTCCTCGGCTGGGATCGAACCCACGTACTCGGGCATCAGAGGCGATCACGCCCGAGGCTGACGGGTGAATTTTAATTAACATTCAACGCTTAACTTAAATAACTTTTATATTTCTATTAATTCTATCTTTGGGGGTCATATGAAAGACTTGGTTTACAAGAGAAGCCGACCGACCTTATTAGCCTCAAACACGTTCATAACTGACGCATTTGCAGGCATTAAAAAAGAAACTGTTGAATATATAACTAGTGCTATTGTATCACCTCTGAAGATTATCACTTTGAAACATTTGTCCATTAAATTCCTTTTCCACGTTCTTTTCAATAAGAAATTTTTGTAGTACTATTTGCAACGACTCAATAGTTATGTAAGTTAAACGCTGTAGATTAATTAAAAATCGCCCTGTTCTAATTCTAGGGCAAAAAAACCGCAATTTGTCTTTTTTTCGATTTCCTAGAGATCCGGAAAGTAACACACTTCATCAAACATGCATAATTTGCTTTTAATTCGATTATTTTCGAGAAATGGCGAGTTAGCCATATACGTATTAATTCAAGTATTGTTTGTTTAATTTTATTTTTATTTATTTTTTTATTTGTAACAGCCTGGATAAGGTCAAAATATAAAAGACATTAAGGCATATTTATCCAAAAAACTGTCTCCAACAGGCAGTAAGCCCAAAAAAGGGTTAATGACTGCAGCTAAAAATATCTCTATTTAGTTGTTTATTATCATTATTAAAAATTAGTTAAGGCATCGTTATCCAACGATAAAAGGGTTTAAGCACAAAAATGTTACGAGCGGTAGTGGCTCGTGACTATAATAAGTGGAGGGACGGAAATATAAAATTACAGGTTCTTAGATCTTTTCGTACAAATACAGGAGTCATTGGGAACTCACCTTCCTATCGTAATCGATTTGTTGTTATCTGTCACAAACGAGGCAGCCTTACAAGTGACATCAAGCGTTGAAATAAATCTCAGAATTTGAAGAAGAAGCCATAGTTATAGCTTGATTTGTATTTGGAGCCTCGCGGCCCCTGCCGAGGCCTCAGAGGACTATATCAATTTTAGTGTGTAATAGCTAAAATTTTAAATATAAAACATTTCAGGTTTCTGGACTTCTGGTTTTAAATTTATAGCTTGATTTGAGATTGAGGCCGCAAGGCCCCTGCAAAGAGGCTTATAGAATTTTTAATATAGATTAGCTAAATTTTTAAATACCACACTATGATTAAACAAAATTTCAGGACCGTAGGCCTTTCCGTTCAAATTTTATAACTTCAGTTGTATTTGAGGCCGCCAGGGGCTCCGAGGCCTATACCAGTCTCCTTGTATATTGTCTATAATTTTTAAGTAACACACAGTATAAATATAAAACTTCAAGTTCTTAGGCCTTTTTATTATTCAAATGTTAGAGCTTATTGTGATTTGGGCTTCAGGGCCACTGTGGAAACCTAAGAGCCTTATACAAGTTTTTCGTGTATATTAGCTAAAATTTTTAGTAAACTACTATAAGTATACAAATTTTCAGATTTCTAAGCCTTTTCGTTCAAACATTATAGCTCTGTTTGTGTTTAGGGCTCCTGCCAGGGCCCCAGAGGACTATATAAGTTTTAGTGTATTAATAGCTAAAATTTTAAGTAACACACCATAAATATGCTAGACTTCAGACTTCTGGACTTCCGATTCAAAAGTTATAGCTTGATTTGTGACTGGGGGCTCAGGGCCCCTGTAGAGACCCAAGAGCCTTATATCATTTTTTAGTGTATATTAGCTAAATTTTTTAGTAATTTTCTATAAGTAAACAAAATTTCAGATTTCTAAACCTTTTTGTTTAAAAGTTGTAGCTTTGCTTGTGTTTGGCGCCTGTGGGGCTCTGCTGGGACCTATATTACGTTTTTTTTTTGTATATTTACAATATTTATTTAGTACCACACAATGAACATACAAAATTTCAGGTTCCTAGACCTTTCCGTTCAAATGTTATAGCTTCAATTGTACTTGGTGCTTCGAGGCCCCTGGCGGGGTTCTAGAGGCTTATGTCAGCTTACTTCTATATCAGCTATATTTTTTATTACCAAACTAAAAATATACAAAATTTCAGGTTCCCAGACCTTTCCGTTCAAAAATTATAACTTGATTTGTATTTGATGCCTCGGGGTCTTCTGGCGGGCCCCATAGGCCTACATCACATTTCTTTTATATTTGCTATATTTTTTTAGTACCACACTATCAATATACAAAATATCAGGTTCCTAGTTCGTTCCGTTTAAATGTTATAGCTTCAATTGTATTTGGGGCCTCGGGACCTCCGATGGGGCCCTAGAGGCTTTTATCGCTTTTCTTGTATATTGTTTTTATTTTGTAGCCCCTGGCTGTTCTTAAAGTCACGCAAATTAGGCACGTCGATCGTATAGTGGCACTACTCACTTAGATAACAAACTAACTTAAAGTAAATAGACTATCATGCAAAATCAATAACCATTAACTGCATAGGAAATAGAGAAACTTTTAGGATCTCCCCTTTTGAAAGAAAATGCCTTTCCCTATCCTCCACCAGGGACAACAAATTTAAAAGTCTTAGGAAATTTCAAATTACTGCTTATCTCAAGAAAACCCCTTACTCCTTTAGGTTTTGTCAATTGCTCAATAAACGACTCTGTATTAGACTTAAACAAGAAATTATTTATTCATAAGTCAAAATTATTCGGTGGGATCATGAATTACTAAATTAGTGATTAGTAATATTAATAATTAGAATTAAAGTCAAAATTTAAATAGCATTAACAAAATTAAAATTGGAAAGTTCTCAACCCTTCTCTTAATAATTAAGTGTTCAATAGTCAATTTAGATAAATTCTACATAACCGCGTTGGGTCCCATAATATATTATGCACTTAACTGAACTTTCTTAATGAAGGATAATTTTGCTTGCAGTATGAATGGTAGTCCAATCCTCAAGATGTCCTAATTATTTGCTGTTCCGTCTCTTAACAGTTATGCTGTTGTCTACAACCTGTAAACTCGCCAGTCACGCCGTTGACAGCCTTGCTCGTCTCCGCACGCTCTGGTCACTCTGACTACTCCGACGTACGACTAGTTCTTGACGCTCAGCTCGGGCTCCGGCCGTCCAACCTTCCTGTCTCCGATGGTATACGTTATCGTCAACAGTCAAGACTCACTCCTTCCCCTTGCTGGATTACACGTCCTTCACTTTCACTACGTTTACATGCATAGTTTAATGCGCATTATCAAACTCCTGCGTAAGATAATTCGCTTTAAATTGTCTTGTAAACCGTTTGCTTCGCTAAAGATACTCTTCAAGATACTACGCTTGAAAGATGTGGATTAATTTGTTTGATGCGCACTTAAATGATCATGTAAACGATCTGTGAACTAACGCATGCGCAGTATAATAGGGGTGTTTCTAAGAAGTCCGACCGATCGCGACCGGTCGAAGACGAATCATGTGATACCTTAACGATTAATCGTGTCTGGCATTGTTGATTTTTTTATTCTATCGGAAACAAGTGGGTTTTTTTAATAAAAAATTGATTTCACGGAGAAATTGATATTAGATCATTTAATTTATCATAAGCGGTAGGAATTTTTAGACATAGACAAGGTTTTTTAAAAAAATTGCATATCAAATAGACCAGGCACGAAAAATTGATGTTTGATCACATGATTCGTCTTCGAGCGGTCGCGATCGGTCGGACTTCTTAGAAACACCCTAGATTAAGTTTCCGTCTTAGCGGGAAGAAAACGGAACCAAAATGGCTCCTAAGCGTGTGTGGTGGAGCGATGAGGAAACGGAGACCATGCTGACAATAATGGATGAACAGACTATAATATCTATTCTGGATGGAAAGAAGCATAAGAATTCTGATGTTTTTAAGAATATTCAGGCAGAAATGGAGCGACGAGAGATGGAAAAGACATGGGAACAGATACGTATCCGATGGAAGTTTTTAAAAAGTTCATATATGAAAATGAAACGAGAAAATAGTGTCAGCGGAAATTCACGGAAATTTATCCGATTTCAGAAACATCTCGATAATCTTTTTGGAAGCAGCCAATGGCCACATCCATTCAAAGTGGTATCGATAGCACATCACAAACTGCAGGTACGAGTAATTAGGTTCGAGTAATATAATAATTACTGAGCTTCAATAATTGACTTTTTTTTACATTATTATAACAAAATAGTTAACATAACAGGGGATAATATTAATGCTTGTAATATTGACCATTATTAGAAACCATTTTAAATAGCATGATGAATTCAACATTGGAAGATAATGATGATATGAACGAAATTAATCACGACCTAATACATATAACCGACCAAACACCTAATTTATCAACATCCCAGAGGTGATTATATTTTATTATACTTTAAGTTGATTATATTATATTTTAAGTTCAGAAATTTGACGATCAACATTTTTTCTGTAAATAACAAAAGTTCTGATAAGTAAAGTTATGAAATATAAAATAAATTAGTGATCCAAATTTAGTTTTTCCTAAATTATGCAAACGCAAATTTACAAAAAAAAACAAAACTATTTTGTTCTTTGTCGTATTTATTTAAAATTACCCTTTATTCCTCGATTTCAATTTATTATTTTTTATTAACAGGTCAACTATAGAAGAAGATTTGGAAAATATTGCACCAGAAAATACCATAATTAATGATACCTGTTCCTCTAGTAGCAAGAATTCTGCTGAAATACGAAATAATATTGTTACAAAAGATTTACCAAGTCGCAAGAGAAGGACAACACCAATGCAAAGATTATTAACTGATTACAACAAGCAAATGGCAGAACAGCAAGCAACGCTTCTTTCTAATTATCAACAGCAACAACAGCAAATGTTCAGAGAAGAATTACGTTTACATCATGAGTGGGAAGAAAATCTTATGCAGGCTCATCGTCAACATACAGGTCATATTTTACAAGGATTACAAGAAATGTTTAATAACGGTTTACAAATGACTATGCAGGCACTGATTGATTCGAGATCTAATTCAACAAACCTCAGATATATTCCTGAGGAGCCTCATTACTATTCCCAAGAAGCGAATCGTAGGTTTCAGTCTAGTATGTCTTCACATCATCTATCAGGTGAAATACAACAACAGCATCAGAATAATTAAATCAGAGCCTATAAATGTTAGGCCGAAAGGCTGTTTAATCTTTAGAATCTTCTGAGTATCCAAGAATCCTGTTTCAGACAACTTCATACAAATTTCTTACAATTTTTTTAACTTTTATGTAGTCATATTTAATAAGTAGTTATATATTATGTTGGAATATACAAAATATAACTTTCATTTTTTTATATCTCCTCTTTCAACATTTTTGTTAATGAAAAAGGCTTCTTTTTAAATTTAGTCATTGGAGAGTATAATAAATGACATCTACACACTATAAATTTTAGTATTTTTATTTATAGATTTCAGATAAATACAAAACAATCATACAAACGGATATGTATAACAATTAGAATGAAACAAAAGATTTTATAATAGATATTAATAATTATTGCTATAATAAGTAATTTTTTTTTCAAGCAGCTGAGATAAGAATTTTGCTTCAAATTATGCATAATTTATTGAAAGTAAAATGTAATGAAAGATCTTGCAAGACATTTTACTGTGTAATGCAATTTAAAAATTCAAAAACATTAGCGTTTTAATAATGTTTTGCTAATTCATACATTGCACTAAATATTCATTTGCTGAAATGTAATTGAATAAGAAAACTATATGAAAATCATCATATTATTCTGTAATGCAGCTCTGTAGATAATTTTTTAATAGGTAATAAATGAATGTTTAAATATAGCAAATTTTATGTTAACTGAAATTTTAAAAAATTAAACATTTTTCCATAATTAATCATCTAAATCTATAATTATAATATAATTATTTTTCATTTAAAAATTATTAGTTTTTAAAATCTTGAAATATTTCTTAAGCTATTCAAAAAAAAACAATTTGTTTTAATCTCTTTACTGAATTTCTTATTAATTTGGATTAAATTATATTTAAAATTTTTCCAAACCTATTAATCAATAATGCATTAATAACTACTAGAACGTAATGGAAAATTACTAGCCATGTAATTCTTAAGTATTTCCCTAATATCACTCATCTCCTCATTAACTTGCTGGTGAACTTGCTGCTGTGGTTGTTGATAAATTTCGTGAAATTCTTCAGCTGCTTCCAGCCAATGTGGATTAAAACTATCTTTATTTTTGTTTTCACAAATGTTATGTAAGACACAGCATGAAGCTATAACGAATGGGGCAAAAGAATAATGAACATCCATCTTTTTTAAAAGTACCCGCCATCTTGATTTCAGGCGGCTAAAAGCAATCTCAACAGCAATGGGCCTTTTTCACGTTTACGAGACTTGAGAAATGGCGGCGTCCTTGGCAGATTGAAAACGAGGTTGACGGGTGAAATTCACACACGGGAAAGCACTGTATGTGCTAATTTATAGATTAATAAAAAAGTAACTGTTTAATCACTGGATTTTAACTCAGGATATTTCACGGATTCACTTGATGGATTAAGATTAGTTAAGAAGGAGGCTAATCCAAATAAGTTTATGTTGCGAAATAGACCAAAACGAATGACTAAAGAAAATCACTTCAAAAATCACTATACTATCATTACTTTTATTTATTTATTTATTTATTTATTTATTTATTTATTTATTTATTATTTCGTTAATTAATATTAAAATTTGATATAAATTGTATTGAATATAATTCATGAATTTAACATATACTTTTTGTATAATAAATTTTAATAATTGAAATCAATTAAAATTATATTGGGATGATATTTTTTTATTATTTTTTTATTTTCATTTTTTGTTTTTCTTATTTGTTATATTTTTATATCAATATGGCAAGATCAATTAATCAATCAATTAATTAATGGATCTTAATAACATTTTACATATTGCATATCTGTGTGCAAGTAACAATATAAATGTAAACGCACTGGCAATGATTGTTTATTGCAATCCACGCAATGAAAATAATAACACATATGACAAAAAGTTAAAAGATATAGTTTAAGAATCTCCTTCCAGAAACCAAGTTTATGACGAACGTCAAGACTATCCAATATGACAATTTGACAGAATAAATAAAAGTTCAAGTATTTAGGAGAATTTAACAAAACGGATCAGAGAAAAAAGCTTTTAAAGCAAGAGTTAGTAAGATGAAATCGGCAAATTTCTTCAAGATATCTATAAGAAGTCAATATCATTCAACGCTAAACTTTGGCACTAAACAACAGTAATACGCCCAGAAGCACTTTTGTGACATGTTGATGTCAGTTAGGGTTGCATATGTCCGACGGGAAGGGAAAATAGCAAACGACTGGTTATGGGAGGGATGTGTGCGTGTGTTATGAGCGATGCTTTGTTTTGTTGTTTTGATTGTTGTGAGCGGTTTGTTTGCAGTTTGTGTCTGTTTGGGTGAATAGGAAGTGTTCGGTCTGTGGTGGATTGTGTTAGTTAGTGTGTTTGGTATAGATTGGTGGGTGAATGTATTTCGTTGATCGTTTTTAGTTTGAAGGGGGTGCGGCCGCTCTTTTACGAGCATTTAGCTAATAGTGCAGAGTCGGTCGCGTGTGCCTTTGTTTTCATTTGTTGCATTGTTTGTTGGCGACTCACATTGTTGGTTTTCCTTTGGAGTTTTATTTAGCCTCCAGCAAACAATCGTTTATTTTTATCTTTTATGTGGTATTGTTGAAAAAAGCATTGGTATTTTATTTTATTATTTTTTTGTCTTCCCCAAAAGAACGCCGTGTTGAGCAGACATGTTGTGGTCTTGCTCCCTGGACTGCATATTCTATGTGTTGTAGTAAAACCCTGGTTGGAACGTTGGTGCAATTAGCACCCAGGTTACATGTATAAGTTTAAGATGAACATATTTAGTCCATTTAAGATGTAATTCAGGGCTTAATAGTATTTTATCTAGCAATACAGGGAAATGGCGGTGTTGGCAGAATGATGGCGGCCATTTTGTGTTCAATCGAGCCCAGCGATGACAACTTTAACCTTGAGAACGGAAAGAACACTACCAAGTAATTGAAGATATGTGTGCATTTTAGATGACGACTGGGGTGAGTAACTTTCGTCTGTTTTCAATTTGCGCTTTGGAATGCGTCCGCTCTGAAGCCCCCCAAGTGCGGAAAACATTCGTGTAGATAAAGCAGGAAAGTCTTGCCACATGAAGTGCCACTAGAATGCAACGCCAGTTTATCAACAGGAAGAACGTTATCATAATGTGTCCAAACATTCTCCTCAGACCATTTTCTGATGGTCCTTTTATTTAGTACGCCCAGACGGCGATGAGAATTATTGAGACTGGTGTTACGTTTATTATTCTTTCCTTTTGATGTTGTTAATTGCTGAATAGGATAAAATGAATCAGCCAGCTGGGCCATCGAGTCCGAGCGGGAGTAACGCATGAAACAGGTCAAACTATTGGACATATCCGTGGAATTGCAGTGCGAAATGCCATTAGGGAGGGTGCACTGAGATTAGCAGTGAAAACACCCGATCCCATTGGATTCCGCAGAAAGTCTGTAATAAATCAAATACAACCACTCGCCAAGGAGGGGTTAAGGTGCCCTCCCCTCAAAGCATTTTTACAAAAGGGGTCACATCACGCGTTCATGCGTGTGGTAAAGAATACTTCACGGGAGTTGGTGGTATTTTGATCCACTGGAGCAGATTTCAATAGTGCCGAGACCTGATTGTGCTACTCGATGTACACATCTGCGTATGCTCGGATTTGTGATGGTGCTTGACTGGTTTATTTATGCCCAAAATTGTACATGTGTTCCATTAGAACGTAAGAAAATAGTCGTAGCTCTAGAGGGGCCCCTCCTATATGCTTAAGATACCGACCGACCCTGTATAAGCAGAAGAATAAAAGTGTGAAACCTTGAAAATGTCTCTGTGCCAGCATTTTTTTTCAAGAATTGATCCAGGTCCCGAACCCCTGACAGTTCCTTCCCCTTACTAGTTTTATTCTGGGTGCCTTATCGACCTAGGAGGGTAGGGGGTGGCCCGTCACACTTTAAACAGCTAAGTGTCTGACCCTGATCAAAAAAATGTTAACTCAAGAACTGAAAGTAGCTGAAAGAAAAATATTAAGAAAAATGTTGGGGTCAATTTTTAAAGTATGTCGCAACAATGAAATATACACACATACAGAAAAAATTACTGATACTGTACCGTTAGGAAAAGGAGAATAGTTTTTTATGAAAATCTTGAAAGAATAAACCCCAATTAGCTCACAGGAAAAATTTTCAAATATATGTCAAAATTGAAAATAGCCACTACTTGGATAAATGAAACACAAAAGGACATAGAAGATATACTAATTTCACAAGCAGACATATAAAAACGTACACCACATGAAACCAGGTTGGTACAATCAAAAGGCTTTCGGGAAAAAATGAAGAATTTAAACGGCGCATTTTGGACTCAGGAAAGGAATAATAATGAGTTGAAAAGAACGTAGTCCATTGCGGGTTATTCAACACAACAACAACAACGACGACAAAATAAACCTCATTTGTCAAATGAATTTGAAATAATGATCATCATTGAGAAGGAACTGAAAATTTTTATATATGTCCTGAAAATTGTAATTTGCATCCTGAAAACAATGAACGGTTTGATTTGATCAACAGTTTCCAGATTTCTCTCGGTTCCTTAAGCCTTGGATCTAACAATTTCTTTTACATCCTTCAATGATACCTGTAGTAGTGCATTTAAAAAAGGGACTGAATAAACATTCATTCCTTCGCAGCAAGCTGCGCTTCACCAGTCAGCCTCGTTTTCGATCAAGCATGAGCGCGGCCATAATCTCGCGCTTTCTTGTTTGAAAAAGGCCCATTCTCACCGAACTTAAATAAACATTAAAAGATTCTTGTTCTGGCGTCAAATTTCTTCCAATGTAACCTTTTAATAGCCATAGTAGAAGTGGATATGCTGGATCACCAAGAATGTAAAGAGGAACTGAATGGCCAAATATTAATTTTGGGGCCTGAGGAAAGGAATTGGTGAAAGATAAATTATCCATGTTAAATATCTTATAAAGATCTTTTAAATAATGCACACATATGAAAAAGAATATTACAGCTAGAATATTAACGTATGGGTTATTAATATATTATCTACTTGTAAAAATAGTAGAATAAATTCAAACTTTAATTTTAAGTTTTATCAAATATCTAACCTTTGGAAGGGAAGCTGCTGTTTTGTAGATATCAGATTCTCTGAGAACAGTAGCATCATGGGCGCTTCCAGGTAACTTGCAGCTTATATTACGAAACCTTAATGTTTTTAATATTAACGAAGATAAGTTAATGAGATGCAAAGAAGCACACAATTTATCACAAGTCAAGATCATTTGGACTGATTAAGTTATAAGCTTATACACACCTATATTTGTCATCCACTACTCCTTGAAGTACATAAGAAGAGATCGAAAGCTGAGCAATTCCACACAACATTAAAATAAATTCAAACATTCGGAATTCACATTACAAAATAACCCCAATTAACCCTGATTCATAATGAAACAAAACAATGCAACTTGCATAATAAAATAAAGTGAAGATTCATTCAAACAATCTTCACTGTGATGAATCCTTTCGTCACAGAAGAATAACCCCTCCCCAAAAAAAATTTCTTCATTACAAGAGAAATTAACCCAAATCAGCCTTTTCCCGTTAATTATCACGAGTGGGGAAAAAAAACAAAGAACGACGAGATTAAAAGCAACAGCAAACAAAAGAGGAAAAAAAAATTCAAACTCCTCGCTCTTCCCCAACCTTCATTTCTTTTCTCTCCCGTCTTCATTTTTTTTTAGCCTATCCGATTCCTGAGTGAAGAGCCCTATATCGGGTCTATGTGCTCTATGTCGTAGACTATACCTTTGCTCCAGTGGAGCAGTTGTTTTGATCTCCCTTGTCTTTGCTGTCTTCCTCTTATCTTGTCGGGTATCTGCGTCTTCCTCATTCTCGCTGTCCAGCTCATCCATCTGCTGTTCTTTATTCAGTGTTCTAGTCGCCTGTTTCCTGTACTGCACGGATGGTTTATATGGTGTGCATTGTTTTAAGCGGTCGATATGTACTGTTTGTAAGTTCTTCCTTTGGATATCCTTGATCAAATAGTTTACTTCGTTGATACATTTTATAATGCGATATGGTCCCAGGTATTTGTATGCTAAGTTTTGCTTCCTACCAACTTTCCTCAGTAGCCATACTAGCTTTCCCTCTTCAAATTCTTGTGTTGAGTTTCTATGCATGTTTGCGTGCTCCAGTTTGTTTCGCCTTCTCCTTTTGTCTGTTTCCCTTACTATCTGTCGTGCTCTGTTGAATCTTTGTGTCAAAGTTGCGCTATATGGTCTTGTCTCCTCTTCCGTGGCTCCCTTTTCTTCTAGCCATGTTCCTGGTGTGTTGGGATCAAAACCATACATCAAGTACGATGGCGTATCTCCTGTGTTCTCGTGGGGCGACGTACGGATTGCGAAAAGTGCTGCATCGAGTAGGCCTACCCAATCTTTTGGGTTGTTTTGGCATAATCTCCTTAGCGTTTCGATTAACGTCTGGTTTAAGCGCTCGCACATTCCATTTGACATCGGTCCATAGGCTGTAGTTGGTTGGTGTGTAATACTAAATTCTGCGTAAAGTATTTTTAATGATTCTGCCATGAAGTTTTTTCCTCGGTCTATCACGATTACTTCTGGGATCCCATGTCTACAAACAATGGCTAAGGTCAAAAACCCTCACCGGTGAGAGAATGATGACGTAATTTCTCACTGGGCTAACCGTCTTTTTCTCGGTGAGGACGGTGAGACCAACCGGTTAGGCATAGGGAGTGCAAGTGTGACGTCAGTGCTTGGAATTCTTCAGTCACGTGACTCGATTTGGTTCCAAACAAGTCTTCTCGCTTCGGGATTTAACATGGTTCCAACGTAGGGATGGAATAAAATCGTTTTGTATAAGCCCAGTGTTTATAACACATTTAAGATGTGAAATTGTTTAGTTCCTCACTGCTCAAGAAGAGCCAAAATAGCGATTTAGACATCTATCGTTTTCCCAAAGAAAGAAAGATCCGCGAACGATGGCATTCTTTTGCTAAGTGATTAAAAGTGATTAAAAAGCGTTCTAATATTAATGTATAAATTATATAATGGGATTAAATGTCTTAATAATAGTATCAATTACACAAATTAACATAATAATTTAAGAGATGTCATTTTTACTGGCCGCCCGCTTCAACGTTACTAGTACGTATATTGCGTGGTTCCAATGTTTGGAACCAGCGATCCCATTTCCTAGGCTCTCGGCCCGTTCATCGCGCAAATGACGTCAGCTGTGACGTAGTCACTTGCACTCCCTATAGCAGCACTAACTGGCGTTTCTGACCGCGTTAAAATGACGTCACAGTTTTCTCACCGGGATTTCTGACCGACCAAACGCTAACTCTTCTCACCGGTGAGAGTTTTTGATCTTAGCCTACATGTGAGAATAGCGCCTTCGCTATTTCCTGGGCCGTCTATTTTTTTAATACCACCGCTTCCGGGAATCTCGTGAATACATCCACCATTGTCAGAATGTACCGATGGCTGTGCTTACGAGTGTTCCGTTGGCCCTGTAATGTCTAGTGCGATTGTTTGAAAGGGTTTATGTGCTTGGATCCCTTCCTGAAATTGCGCTCTGACTCTCTTGTTTTGCTTTCTGGCAGACGTGACATTGATTTATAAATCGTTTGATGTCTTTCCTCATACCTGGCCAGAAATATGACTGTTTTATTCTTTGAATAGTTTTTCCGAGGCCCCTATGTTATTATGGGCGGCCTGAAGAATTGAGTGTTTCATGTCGTGTCCTAGACAAATTTTATTTTTCTTATTCCCTCTGTGGTCGAGTTTTTCCTTTACTACCAAATTATTCATGAGTGCAAACTGTTCCATCCTTTGTCCTTGTTGTATGCTTCTTTTTATCTTTTGGATCCAGATGTCTTTCTCTTGTGCTCGTCTGTGTCCTTCCTCCAGCCTGCATTCTTCCACCTCCATGACCATAATAGTTTCATCCCCTACTGCTCGTGATAGTAGATCTGCGACGGCGTTGTTAGCTCCCGATATATGATATCGAAATGTCATACTCGTCAATCTCCAAAGACCATCTTAAGATTTTCTGGTTTGCACTCTTCATGCTCCTAAGGAAGCTCAATAGTTTATGGTCCGATTGTATATTTACTTTATATCCAAGGATTATGTTTCGGAAGTGTCTAAGTGCTTATTATTGCAAGTGCTTCCTTTTCGATTGTACTGTATCTCGTGTGGGCTCCTCTCAGCTTTGCGCTAAAATAGGCAATGGGCCGTAGGCCGCCGTCTGTCATCTGTTGCAACGCCGCTCCAATTGCATCTGTGAAATTAGGAATTAGAGAACTTTTAGGATCTCCCCTTTTGATGGAAAACGCCCTTCCCTATCCTCCACCAGGGACAACAAATTTAAATGTCTTAGGAAATTTCAAATTACTACTTATCTCAAGAAAACCCAGACTCCTTTTGGTTTTGTCAATTGCTCAATAAACGACTCTGTATTAGACTTAAACAAGAAATTATTTATTCATAAGTCAAAATTATTCGGTGGGATCATGAATTACTAAATTAGTGGTTAGTAATATTAATAATTAGAATTAAAGTCAAAATTTAAATTGCATTAACAAAATTAAAATTGGAAAGCTCTCAACCCTTCTCTTAATAATTAAATGTTCAATAGTCAATTTAGATAAATTCTACACAACCGCGTTGGGGCCCATAATAAATTATGCACTTAACTTTCTTAAGGAAGGATAATTTTGCTTGCAGTATGAATGGTAGTCCAATCTTCAAGATATCCTAATTATTTGCTGTTTCGTCTCTCAACAGTTATGCTGTTGTCTACAACCTATAGCCTCGCCAGTCATGCCGTTGACAGCCTTGCTCGTCTCCGCACGCTCTGGTCACTCAGACTACTCCGACATACGACTAGTTCTTGACGCTCAGCTCGGGCTCCGGCCGTCCAACCTTGCTGTCTCCGATGGTATACGTTATCGTCAACAGTCAAGACTCACTCCTTCCCCTTGCTGGATTACACGTCCTTCACTTTGCCATGCAGTCATATCCACACTTCTCCGCTGAGAGGATAGTTACAGCGTCCGATACTTTCGGTTTTCTCCAGCACATGTGTCACTCTTCACTTCCTCTTTTCTCAATCTCCTTTTTTCTTCGCGATCCACAATTCCGTTTTTAGAAGAGTAGGAGACTTTATCATAAATGTTTTGGAATAACGCCTCCAGATTGCAGTATGTATCCAGTTTTGGTATGAGTCTTTCCCTCCCAATTTGATTTATAAAGTTCCGTTTTGTGAAGGTAAGCTCAATTTATAAATAGGCGTTATAAATAAAAATGAAAGTAAATGAAATTAAAGAAGAACTGAGAAAGCTTGGCGCAAAATTAACAGGAACTAAAGCTGAATTAGAAGAAAGGTAATACATCGTATACTTTTTAAAAATATTGTGGATTGAAATAAGGCACTATACGCTGTCCAACGAAAGAAAAACTGGGCGTGTCTAATTAAATTTCCAATTTCAATTGTTAGACATTGTTGCTAAATAAAATTAACAATGTGTCACAATTGAAATTGGTATTTCAACTGGACACGCCCAGTTTTTCTTTCGTTGGACAGAATATAAGCATGTTATTTCATTTTAGGATATCACTCAGGAGAAATAATGATTTGGGGCATGTTTTAGTGGATAATCCTGAGTTGCCAAAAACATCTTCAATTTTATTTCCGTTAACTGGATATAAAGACATTCAATCATTGGATAACAAAAAGTTTGCTTTGTTTACAACAGCCGTTTTTCATGAGTGGTTTCAACAAAGGTATGCAGAAGCTAGTTTACAAAGAGGAAAGAGGTTATTTGCTGCCAAGTTTTTTAAAATACGTAACTTGCGTGAACCATGGTGATCATTTTTTCTTAAAATGTCTCTGTGCTGCAGAAACAAGAAGGCATGTAGATTATGAATTAAAGGTATTGACAGTGTTGGGATAATTATCTTAGATGATAAGTTTTTATCTTTTATCTTATCTAGATAAACTTTCAATTATGTCAACTTTTATCTTTATCTTTATCTAACCATAGTTTATCTTATCTATTTCAAAAATTTCTATAAATTTTATAAAGGTTTTATAATTTATACATTATTTAAAAATATCTGGGTTTTTATCAGAATTTACTAGAGTTTTTTTCGTATTTGGAGGAGGGTTTTTTTTTAAATTTATTTTCCAATATTAATTTACCGAATTAATTAATTGATGATGGCGTTGGCCATAAAATTTAAACTACATATTTTCATTATTGTCGTGCATCCGGGTGAATATGATATTAAATTTAAATGATAAATGAAAAAGTAAGCCACGGGGCTACATTACAGTCAACAACGACTTAATTGCTTAGTCTGACAGAGCGTCGCGATCCCAGACTGGAATTTTCTTTTTATTTACTATTTTCATTTATTATTTATTTAAACATTTAACATCTGTATTTTTTAACATTTTAACATCTGAGGCATCGTGTTGAAATAAAACCTCTCAGACCACTTATCCATCAGCTTTTCTTTAATAAATTGGATACTTGGGGATCTTTACATATGCGGTGGCTACGCTATGACCTATTCATTAACAGAATTTATTTTTATATTTCCGGTGTAAGACATGCGGCAGAACGTAAAATTATTCCAAATGTACGAATACCTCCCCTAATAAGAACAATAACCAGATTTTAAAAACATATATACAGTAAAATTATTTTAGGAAACATTTCAACCCCCACCCCACAGTAAACATTATAAGAGAAAACTTCAATAAATTTTCGGATAACTCGATAAAAATGATCTAATAATTATTAAAAAATACGGAATGGGACGTTTCGGCGCGGGCGTTTCGGCGCCGCATCAAAACCCCCAGTTTTGAAATGGTTTCCATGCAGGATCAAAATTTACCTGATTAAAAACTAAATGATATAAAAGTTATGAGATATTACCTAAAATCTATCTATCTATATATATATAAAGAAGGATGTTTGCTTGTTTGTGGGTTTGTTTGTTTGCTTTTTATACAAATCTACAGTTTTATTCCGATCTTGATAAAATTTCGCATTCATGACCTTCAAAACATGTGAGGAAGATCACTGTCTACCTTAGATTTCGAAAAAATAATAATTATTGTTAAAAAATCGATATTCATGGTTATGGCAGGGCATATTAAAGAGAAATATCTCATGAGCAACAATGCAAATAAAAGTTTGTGCAACAATAGGTATCAACAATGGTGTCAACACGCAATGCACCAACAATATGCAACGATCAACAATATATGTCTCATGACCAACAATGCAAGGCAAAGTTGGTGCAATATAGAATTCAATGCACAGAATTCCTGTTATTCAGGCTTTTCTTAGAAAAGAGAATTCTTAGGACTTAAAAATTTCTTGAATATCTTTAAAAATGATCAGTAACTGGACATAATGAGTTAGCAGACTATTGAGAAAGAGTGAAAGACGATAGAGGAAGCACTCCTTAAGCACCATGCTGTATTGAGCAAATGGTAAGCAAGTAAATAGAAGAATCGGCGAACGCTAGACTACACAAAGTGATGAATGGCCAATTTTTGCTTCAAAACATCGAAAGAAGAAAGGAAATTGCAGCAACATCAAGTGTACATCTAAAGTAAGATTACGTGAGTAAAAAATTATTTAGACTAGAAGGTATCCTTGGAGAGGTCCATCCATTGTGAGCCTTTAAAATTTTTTTTTTCGGTAAATCAAGTATATCACCTAGACTGGATTTTTTTAAAAAAAAACTCAATTTGAATAAACTCAATATCAAAAATAAACTAAAAAATCAACAAGACAAAAGCAACTTTAACAATTTAAAATTACATAGAAAATTTATAGAGTACCTCCCCTCCCCAATAACAAGGAATGTAATGTGTTAACATTTTAAAATAATGCTTTGGCAGAATCGGCTAAAACCTTGCAAAGATCTTTAAAAAGTATAAAATATTCTTACAATTATTTTAATTCCTATCCAAATACTTTCCATATGGTGAATTCAATTTTAAGTTACATTCCTTGTTTTTGGGGAGGGGAGGTAAGTTTCTAATTTTTCTAATGTAATTGTAGCCCTTAAAGATGCATCTAATGTACCGGTAGTTATTAAACAAATAAAGTCCTCAGTCGATAGTAAAATAAAGTTAAAAACCCCATCCTTCAAAATGGCAGATGATGTTGGTGCCTCCTCAAGTGTCTATGTAAAATTAATCTACTTTTTATATGCTTTTAACCTTTAAAACTGTTTAGCTAAGATAAATAATCATAGAGATAATATAAACATTTAAAAGCATTATTCGAGCTTTCCTGCATTTTCATTTAAGCTCAGAAGGAGAAAAGTATATTCTAAAATACATTACGAAAACGCTCATTATTCTGCATAAAATTAATTTTAATCCATATTTGGCATTGCTATACTTATGTAAATAAGATTTGATTCAAAAATTATTTTTTTGTTGCCGAAATGATGAGTGCTCCTTTAAGGCTAAATTGTTAAAGTTGTTTTTGTCTTGTAGATTTTTTTTAGTTTATTTTTTGATATTGGGTTTATTCAAATAATAAATTTATTTCAATTTGAATTAATGGAGAAGGTTTGTTATAATCATGTTAAAAATGATTTTGAAATATTACGTTTATCTTATGATCATTTTCCTTTTTATATTTAATATTATTATATTCATTCTTTTTTATATTGAATTATTATTCTTGTAAGCTGTTATTGTGCTTCAATAACCTGTTGCTTGCAAAATTACAAATAAATTAAATAAATAAATAAATTAATTAAGTTTAAAAAATCAATAATTTCCTTCCAATTAATGATAAACGAGTTTTAATGTAATTCTTTATGAGATATTATTATTAAATAAGTTTCGTAGATATGTATAATTCTCTAGAAAATTTTAATTCTTTAGTACAACTTTTTAATAATCTATATGTTGTTAAACTTAATAATCCAGGTTGGGACCTGTATTGTTCAATATCTTTATTGCTGATTTGCAAGTGAGATTATCTCTTGAACGATGCAGAGCTCTTTTCTATGCAGATGATCTGAAGTTATTCTCAGAGATTACAGAGTTGAGTGACTGTGCGAATTTACAAACTGAACTTTCACATATTGAGTCTTGGTCAAGATCAAATGGTTTGCAGATTAATTCGGCCAAAACCTATTTTGTTATTTTTTCTCGTAAAACATCAAATTTTTACTTTTCATACTTTATTGGTGGTAAAGAATTGGCCAGGCAAGATAGGGCCCTAGATTTGGGGATATTCTTTCACGAGAGTCTTTCATTTAATTCTCATGTCGAATATTTAATTGCCGAAACATGTCGCAGAATTGATATTCTGAAAAGACTGTCAGCTTTCTTTACTAATCTTTCTACCTTTATTTTACTCCTTAAAACTGTTGTGCTACCCAAGATCTTATATGCTGTTTAGATATGGTATTCGGGTACCACACAAAATTTCAATTTTTTACCTGTAAAAATTACTTCTTTTTTAAATTTTATCTGTAGAAAATGTAACGATTTCAGCCATCTGGCCGATTTAATTTATGCTTTTAATATTTATAACATTAGTTATAAACTTTTTATTAATATTACTAAACGCATTTTTAAAGGACGCCTCTGGGTACCGAGCATCCTTGAAATTATAGGAGTTCGTATTCCTAGGCATCATAGGGACACTAACATTCATTTGCAAACATTTCCGCCATTCATCCGGCCTTTAAATTGGTTAGAATGTTTAACAGTGGTTTACCTAACAATAATAATGTTGATATTTTTAACGACCCTTGTCTTCAACTTTTTAAATAGTTTGAGTTTTTGTCTTAATTTGATTAAATTTTTTTTTTCTTTTCCCCATGTTACACTTACTTATTTATTAGTTATTTGTATTTCTTCATTAACCCCGTTTTTGGGCAGTCGCCTGTTGGGGGACAACATGGGTCTTATTAACCCTCTAGTTTATCTGGTTGGTTGCTCCCTGTTGTTGTTACAATTATTATCAATTATTATTATTATTATTATTATTATTATTATTATTATTATTATTATTATTATTTATATCAGATGGTTTATTTGTTTTTAGTATTTATTTGCATAAAGTGCCGGCCGTTTATGGGAATAAACTCATAATCACAGAAAGAAACTCCGTGTTTACGCATTTATAAAATTACCAATAATTAAAACGCTCTTTACTCATTTCTTATTCGTATAATTTCATACGTTTAATACCAAATAAATAAATAACCTTTTAATTGTTAGTAATCTTACAAACATGAAACACGGAATTCTTTTGTGTGATTTTAAAGGACCGCCACTTTACGCAAATAAAATCATTGATTTCTTTGTGATACAAGACCCACTCAACTTTTTTTTTTTGGCAATTTAGTAATATTTTGTAATATAACAAATGTTTAAATCACTTAATAATTAGTAATAATTTTGTAAATTCTTATATTAAGCGTTTCAATAACATTAATTGATTATTGTTAAATATCTACGAATTATAAATAAACTTTATTAATTTCTAATAGTAATTAGTAATTTCTGAGTAAAAAGCTGCGAAATGGGTCAAGAGTGGCGTCTTTGAGTGATGCTTTACTGCAGGGCAGATACGAAACAGTTGCTATGAATGAGTTGTTCATTTGGGTGTCTCTGAGGGATGCTGCACTGCAATGCACGCTGTGCTCGCAGTTACTAAAAGTCAACTTTGCCTTAAGTGACATTTTATAAAGGGATGGGGGTCTATAAATGTACCTTCCCCTTTTCCATTTTGCAAGCATGTCATGTATGCTTTTATCAAGAGCTCATAAGGGCTCTTGCTTTTATCTTATGAGCTCTTGCTTTGAGTTCCATTTTTTGCAAGCATGTCATGCTTACTGGGGAATAAATGGAACATTAAACCTTTTCATGTCACGCTTTTCTTTGAATTTGCTATACACTGTGGGCAAGATTTCTA
The DNA here is from genome assembly GCA_023313115.1 of Rhysida immarginata. NCBI lineage: Eukaryota > Metazoa > Arthropoda > Chilopoda > Scolopendromorpha > Scolopendridae > Rhysida > Rhysida immarginata. The sequence continues at coordinate 3,660,723 of JAHWFO010066747.1, read as the reverse complement.
TGAAAATGAAAGTACGGTAACTATTTTCGGCGCGAGAACAAATTCAATAGCTAACGAACACGCTTCTCAGTTCATAGACCGGAAATGACCAATACCAAAATTAGACACCTGCTGCACTCTAGTGGCGAATAAAAGAAGCCGAAGTTAAAGTCTCCTGTTCTTTGTTCAATTATTTTCGAATCACGTTTTTAGTAACCTCATCATTTTATTTCTCATTGGATCGTTTAAAATCTTCGTACTCCTCACGTGGTCAAGACGACGAACCCTGGCAACAACATTAGTCATCCTTCTCCCCCTTCGTTTTAGCGTGGGAAAACGAAACCAAAAACACGATAGCCTTCCAATATAAACAAACTCAATAATTACCGACAGAAAAGTAGAGATCGCAAACTGAGCAATTCCACACAACATTAAAATAAATTCAAACATTCGGAATTCACATTAAAAAATGACCCCAATTAACTCTGATTCGTAATGAAACAAAACAATGCATCTTGCATAATAAAATAAAGTGAAGATTCATTCAAACAATCTTCACTGTGATGAATCCTTTCGTCACAATTTTTTTAGAACCGCACTACAAATTTACGAAATTTCATGATTTTTGCCCTCTTTGTTCAAAAGATAAAAAAGGAACCATGAAATTCATACAAGTGGCCCCTGAGGGGCTCCGGGACACCCACGAGGATTCGCTGCATTTTTTGCACCGTCCTCTGTATAGGGCCTACGTGTGTAGAAAATTTCAAGCCTCTAGGTCAATCCTTTCAAAAGTTATGGCGTGTGACATACACGTTACCGTCATTAATAGGGTTTTAGGTGATGCTAAAACCCTAAAAATAGAAGAGAATTTAAAAGCAGGGTCAATAATAGCGATCTCCGTTCGGTAAGAATCAGTCACAAGAGAGAGGGCAGCTCGTCTTAAATCCAATGCGAAAGAAGATCCGGAGCATTAATATCACCTTTAAACAATTTCTTAAAACACTGAAGATGGTTTTGTTCAATCTTATCAATTGGGGAAACGCCAATTCCATCCACATTAATAATCTCAGGCTGATGAAACAAGCACTTTAAGTGATGTGAATTTGTTACAAATTTTACAAATCTATTATGAAGAGTGAGAATCCTTTTGAAAAGATAATTATTACCTGTATACCAAATCGGTAAGCAATAAAAGAGTTTTGATAACACCTGTGTTTGATATAATTTCCAAAAAACATTACTGCAGGAAAAGAAATTTGAAAGTCTACGTATAACACCTATTCGGCGTGAAAGTTCAAGCAGGGAAGAGGAAGAACGGGAAGCGCAGGTCGTAACAGTTCCAATGCTATTCAAGTGAAATCGAAACAGCGCCACTGGTCTCCAACGGCCAGGCCGCTAAGGAAGGGAACTTCCGCTGTTGATAAACCCTCCCTCCGGCCTTCATGGTGCTGCTCCACAGGCTTCTCCTATCCCCCTCCCCACCCGTGCTGTTCTTTTGACCACCCTCTCGTAAATACTATTTTATTCCGTTCATTTAACGTTGGGCGTACGTATCACTTCATGTTCCTAATGTGTTCTTGTTCTGTTCTGAGTTGCAACGTGTCAATGCAGCACAATCTGACACCGCCTGTCTTGACTTGTCGGAGAAAAAATAAAATCGGGCACTTAGTTGCTGGATTCGCTGATGGCATTCGTTGAATAGAAGAACAACTGCCATGAATGCGCCGCGCAGAAACGGCTCTTTGAAGAAAACCAATCACCTTGTAGGAAATTAGATACAAATACAATTTTATCTAAAGAAGGCTAGATTAGAGAGAGTAGAAAATAACTGCTCCAATCTTGGAATTTTATGTTCATCTAATAATTTATTTAGTATGCAGTCACTTATTTAAAACTGTATTTTTCATCTAAGGCTCAGTTTCGATTAAAGTCGAAGCGGCCTGGCCGCTTGGATCGCTAATTACATCCGATTTCACTAAATCCCCCGAGCTTCGCTTCCCATTGTAATTCTTCCCTGGTTCAAGTATGAGATGTTGAAGATGGAAATTAAGTTTAACACCTATCCCAAATCTTTTTTTGGATCTTTTGGATGACCCATATGATCTTTCGGATGACCCATATGATCTTTTGGATGACCCATATGATCTTTCTTTTGGATGACCTGGTCATGAGCTGTATATAATGTTTCGAATCTATATGTTTTATTAGTATAACTAATAATACATGGTTTAGATAGATTCAAACGGAATCCATTATTTTCTAACCAATTAATAAAATTATTGGCAGAGCGTTGCACTAATAGTTTATCATGAATACAGGTAATCACAGAATAAATTTTAATATCATCGGCATATTTATTAATTACCACCCAGTTACCGCGCTTTCCACCTTTGCAAAGATCTTTGAAAAACTCTACTTTATTCATCTATCCAAATATATTTATGATTCTGGGATCATAAGCTCCTGCCAACATGGCTTTGTACTGAAACGGAATGTAGAGACGGCATGTTAAGAACTAGTAGAATATGCTTCCTCTGAAATGGCGGCCAACAAGTTCGTGGGTGCTGTCTTCATTGATTTTTCGAAGGCGTTCGATTCCTTGTCCATTACGCTGGTAATTCATAAATTATCGCATTTCTATAATATTCGTGGCCCTCCCCTGCGTTGGTTAACAAGTTTTCTAACACAGAGGAGTTATTATTTATCCTATTCTGGCGAGTCTTCTGCGACGGTTGTAACGAATCTCGGGGTTCCTCAGGGGTCAGTTCTTTCTCCCCTGTTATTCTTTCTATTTATCAATGACCTACCTCGAGCATTTTCCTCTATTTCATCTTTCAGGGTGCTCATGTATGCCGATGATGTTACTTTGTTATCGTCCAGCACGGCAATTAGGAGTTTAACGAATACCTTTAACCCTTAGCTACTATGGTGTTTTCAAATGACATCAATACTATAGTGGGGTCTCATAGACCCCAATTGAAAAATTAATTAAAATATTTATTATGTTTAATAAGTTAACACAAATATGACAACATGTTATAAAGGAGAGTCTTTTTACCATTGTAAAATTATTGTATCTCAGTTCCTGCAAAAAATACTTCATGAATATGTAAAACAAGATTGCTTTATTAAATATTGTATATGGTCACATTCAAAGTGGTAGAAAAGTACAAAATTGCATAACCAATGAAAAAAAGTGATATATGTACACTTCAAAGACATGATGGAACACAGTTAGGACAAATAAAGTTGCAGTGCTCATTACATATGTGGTTTTTGCAGGACAAACACACAGTCTTTGTTTTTCTGTCTTTGTGACGAGGGCAAATGACACAACGAGATTTTCTCATAACTTCTTCAGCAGCAGGTGGTGGTGGTTGCTGGAAACCCATTTTTATAATGAGAGCTCTCAATTCTCTTGACAGGTAATTGGGATTTCGTCTCGATATATGATCTTGCACTAGTGCTTTCCCTAAGTCCGTCAGAAACTTTCTGCGAACCATCTTACTTCCAGGGTGAGACCGACGAAAACTAGTAATAATTGCAGCATTGACTCCAGATATATCTAACATGGCATAAAAAAGGGCCATCGGCCACCGCCTGGTTCTCCTACCTGTTGTGTATGTAGCACAGTTGATCAAGGGTATCCACTCCACCTTTTGTTTCATTGTAATTTGTTATCATGCTTGGCTTATTGTTGGCAGGATCGATAGCTTGATCATGGTGCATTGTGGGTAAAAGATTTACAGCCTTTCCCTTCTTTGGTACAAATGAACAAAGAGTCATGTCTGAAGTATGACCAAATATTGTAGAAGAAATAGCACGTTTGCGAGATGGTTTAAATTCTGCAGGAACTTCACGTTTATTCATTCTTATTGTTCCCAGCAACGTTAGTTTTTTACTTTTCAGTTGCTCTGCTAATTCTACAGATGTGAACCAGTTATCTGTGGTGATGTTTCTGTTTGATCCTTTAACAGAACTAATAAGACGAAGAACAGATTGAGTTGGTATGGAAACATTCCGTGCCCCTTCTTTACCACAATAAACAAATGCAGAACATAAGTAAGCATTTCTTGCATCACAGAGGCAAACAACTTTCAGGCCATATTTGTTGGGTTTTTTAGGCATGTACATTTTAAAGTGACATCTGCCACGGAAACCAATGAGCATTTCATCAACAGTCAGATATGAACCGGGGACAAACTTTCCTTCACAGTTCTGTATGAATGACTGCCAGAGCTCACTTATTGCAGCTAGTTTATCTGTTTCCTTACGTTGAGGACGAGTAGCTGCGCAGTCAAATCTTAAATTTGCAATAATGAAAAGGAAACGTTTCACACACATAGTGACACGAAAAATTTCTCTACCCATACCATCTGACGAAAACAAGCTTCTTACGTTTTCATGTGCTGACTTCATTACACCTGCTAGATACAAGAGTCCAATTGCAGCTTTCAACTCAAGTAAGTCCAAAGGTTTGATGTATGCTAGGTTTTGATCCTTGTAATTAGCTCTTGCTGCATTTAATTTTATATTTGTGTTCACAAGAATTAATTCCAACATATCATTTGTGAAAAACAGATTCCATGCAGCCAAAATATCATTTTCCTCAAGATCTCTAGCAGCACCCTTCACTTTCGGAAGTGTGACAATATTATGAACTCTAGTTTTGCTTGAAACAGGGGGTTCTTTGCTCCACTTAAAACATCTATTTTTACCATAAAAAGCACGATGTTCATGTGATTCAGAAAGTTCATTTTCCTGACTTGATACAGACCCTTCTTCAGAAGATGTGTTATGTTCACTTTCCACAAAGATTTGTTCACTGGCATCACTTTCAGCTTCAGAAGATTCATTATTCTCGTTTTCCGACTCACTATCATCAAACAGAGCTTGCAATATTTCTACATTAGATAAATTCCTACTAGAAGCCATAACTGCAAAAGAACAACAACTTTTGATATTACAAATAAAATATACACAACAGAACAAAACTTACATGTATACTATGGTGGGGTCTCACAGACCCCAATGACAATTTATTGAACGTAACCTAACCTTCAATACTGACAAATGAAGTACAGAACTAACAATTATCATCTCAAAGAAGAATAGCTGAAAGCACAGAGACATCTGGTGAGAAGAAAAAAATCTACACGCAAGAATTCAAGTGCTGGGGTTTGTGAGACCCCAACTTAGTAGTTAAGGGTTAACGATGCGCTAGATATTTTAAAGACCTGCGATGTCGAAAATTCGTTAACCGTCAATACTTACAAAACGAATGTGATGCTATTTTATCAGCGTAACAAATTATAAATTCCCAGTAGTTTACCAGTTTTTTATGATAACCAACTGATAAAAACGGTGGTTTCTTGTAAATACCTATGGTTGATTATCACAAAGGATCTGACTTGGGATCAGCATATCGATACTTTATTGGTGAATCTAAATCAGAAGCAAGGAATGATTTCCAGATTGCAATACTTACCATCGTACATTCTTCTTCTTCTTTATTATTCATGGATACACTCCTCCCTTTGCTACTGTGTCATTTTCTGGGGATCGTTCTCCTCTTCTAATCTTAATCGTTTGTTCAAACTTCAGAAATGATTCCTTCGAACCCTACTTGGTATTCCCAAGTCTTATTTTGTATCTTTTTACTTTACCTCTATGCGCATACCTTCGGTTTATCAGATATTTTTTATACAATCATGTACTTTTATTTATAAGAGTCTGAATTCCCTATTGTTGTTAACTTCACCTGTAACCGTTGTTTACAACCGTGAACGGCATAACTACTCCACTCGCTCATTGAACGATATTTCCTTACCATTTGCCAAACTAAACTGCAGACGTCGATGTATTACCTTTACTGGGGTAAAACATTGGGCGCACTTACCCCAAGAACTCCGCTAACATCGTACTCGTTGTTTCGCAGAAAGTTAAAAATTTATTGCTTTTTATGTATTAATATACAGGGTAATTACAAAAGAACTTCACACTTTTAAAAATTTATTATATCAAAGCTATTCAGAATATAGACACACCACATACGGATTCTTAAAAAAAAACTCTGGGAGTTTATTGTTACACGTAGCATTACGTAACTTGAGGATGATACTAAACAATAATCTGAGGATTGATTGGTCGAGCAAACAATAACCTGGAACTTGCAAAGTGGCCACCGCGGAGCCCCGACCTCACACCTTGTGATTTCTTTTTATGGGGGTGTGTAAAGGACAAGGTCTTCACCCTACCCCTTCCCCGTGACCTAGACGAGCTGAAAGAACGCATTACGGTAGCGATACGTGGGATTGATGGAGACATGTTAATGCGGGTTTGGGACGAATACGATTACCGCATTGATGTATGCCGTGTCACGACAGAGGGTCATAATGAACATCTTTAACTGTGTCACAATAAACTTCAAGAGTTTTTCTTTAAGAATCCGTATGTCGTGTGTCTATATTCTGAATAGCTTTGATGTAATAAATTTTTAAAAGTGTGAAGTTCTTTTGTAATCACCCTGTACAAGGGAGGGTTGTCTGCCTTTGACCAGTTATCACTGGGGCAGATAGAACCTTCCTCCCATGAAACCTGTTGTATGAAGTTATTGTCGTTGCATACGATGCGCCGCAATGTTTTTACTTAGTAACGTTTGGACTCTGGTATTGTAGGATGTTTATTGAATTATTAGGATGTTAGACACACCTGATAACTATTTAGGAGCTATTATGAGTGATTGAGTTACTATGCGGAGTCCGAAACGTTCTGCGTGGAAGGAACATCTAGACGTACACTGGGGACACTGATTATTTATAGTGTTTGTGTTTGTCATCTGCCCAGTCGATCCATCTGTATGTTTTTTTGGGGGTTTTTTTTGGTTCATTTAGATTGTACTAACATTTTTTTTTGTTTCTTAGTATCTTTATGAGCCCTCAGAGATCTAACATGTCCGTCCATATGGACCATTCGGATCTCTGTCGCGCTTGGATGTATATTCTAACCCTTTATTCTTAAATAAATAAATGAATAAATAAATAAATAAATATTGCAAAATTTGAACATTAGAATTTTGATCAATTAAATCAAAGTCGATAACAAACAAATTAAAAAGTATAGGCCCAAGAGGTACATTGGGAGATTTAATTTTACACATACAAATAAATAGCATTTTAAATATCTTTTATTATTAATTAGGTGCCTTAAATGGATAATCAATTGTCGTAGTTTATATAAACATGGGCTAATGCTGTGTGCTACTTATTTTTAAATTTCACAGTTTATGAATAAAGATGAGAAGTATGAGTAGACGAAACGGAAATAATCGTAATTAATCGTCTAACCATGTATGCATGTCTTGAAATAAAAATTGTAGGTATTTTTGAAAGTGATTTGCATGACTTTAATTCTGTCGATGAAATTTATAAAAAAAAAGTTTGTTTAATAACTACTGATACATAAGGGAACATTCGTAAACCATCTGGCCAATTTGTGGGATGGGGTGCGAATCAGGATTTGAACACTTATGACCACACAGGGGAGGGGATCAAGTAATGACCATGTGTCAAATTAATTTTAAAATCGTTCAAAATTCTGCATTTTGGTACTTGGTGAACATCGAAATTGGGGAACACTTTTGGGGTACTTATTATATAAGGAGGGGAATAAAGCGCAGACAAAAAGAAGCAAGTCTCTGCGACCACAATTAGCCGAGATATTAATTAAAAATCTATAACGATAGGATGCTAACAGATACCGAGAGATGGCGATCTATGTCCATCAGTGAGAATTCAATCAACACCACCTAAACAGAAGGCCTGATCACTGAAACGTTATACATTGTTACATCATAATCAATTGACCACTGTTAATCGTATTTCTACCAATAATAAGCCCTAAATTTAGTCGACTTATGATGATGTAACAACGAGGCCAACGTGAGAGAGGCCAGGGCCAACACCTACTAGAGAGAAGGCCTGCGGACAAAAGGTGTATACATTGTTACATCATCATCAAACGGCCAAATTTTGGGCTTATTATTGGTAGAAATACGATTAACAATAGCCACACGGATTTAAAGGCAGAATAGATAGCGTAATAGAAATAATGTCGCGCAGGTCGAAATCGATATCAATATTCCTTTTGTGTAGTTATGATTGTGGTTTAATGAATTTACACTGGAGAATTTGTAATGCAAAACATTTCGCAACTGAAGTTACTTTACGTGATACAACAGCATTCACTTCGTGTTGTCATAAGGGTAAAGTTTATTTGCCTCCATTAACACAAAATTTACTTTTAATGCACTGTATCAGGGATTCACTACGAATGATCAAACCATAAAAGAGAAATAAATCAAATAATTATTTCAATAACATTCGTAGCTACAATTCATCGTTTGCTATGGTTAGTTCTGAAGCTAAAATTTCAGATATAGTTTTGCGTGGAGTGTATCATTTTTATCTTACAGCAGGGCCAATGACTTCTACGTATGGCCGTTCACCCATGTTATGCGCAGTTATATTTTTATGACATTGATACTGATGTTAACTATGGACTTCACACGAACGACATAACAGTCAGCTCCACCCTTGGCAACGCGCCATCTTGGTTTCACACATGTCATTGCTAAACATTAGATATGCTGATTCTGACAGTAGTTTGGCTACTAAATGATCAGAATATCTGCAATAAAACTATATTTTATTGCTACGTCTTTTATGACGACCCAAAATTAATTTCAAAAGAAGAAAACGTTTTAAATTCTTCCTAGCAACGGCTGTGTGGAACCAAGATGGCGAACCACTAAGGAAGTGACGTCTTTTCGTGGGAAGAGATCTAATACTAACAATGATAAACGCTATCGCTGACTATGATAAACGCATTGTCAGATCGTCAGCCAAGAGCAGCGAAGGAAGAAAAAAAAGCCGGCAATCAGACTCGATTCCAAAGGTAAGGGAGAGGAAGGAGAAGATGGAAAAAGCCAGTGGAGAAGGAAAGGCAGCGAGGCCCGCCACCCGTAAGAAAAAATAGAAGAGGCGGAAGATTCGAGAGAAACGAGGAAAGCTGCTCATTGGGTAAGAAAGAACGTATGCAAATTAAAAATGGATATAAAAATCGAAGAAAGGAAAGGAATTACAGAGAGTGAGACCCGAGCCGAGAACGATTTCCGACAGACGAATGGAGGAAAAGGACTAAGGACTCCGTAACTAATAGTGTCCTTGATTGAATAAGTGACATTTGGACTTTGTGTGAGTGACTTTTGTGTTGAGTGCCCCCCCCCCCCCCTGACCTCCGGGGGAGGCTTCAACCCCCCCGAACTTTTTCAATCTACATCACATCACCATGGAGAACATGGTGATGATGTTTTCGGAAGGCCTCTTCGCCATAGGGGCGTTCATGAAGGACCTGTATGCCAAGACGCATATTTCTCCTGTTTTACCATCTGGCGATCCCGCCGTTTCTGTGCTGCAGCGTCTATCCCCGACGGAGTCGAGGATGCTCTGCCAACAGCACAACGTGGCAGACAGGATAGTGGCTGCTGATTTTGTAAAGGTAGGACAGACCACCGTCCACCTGATCCATGCAGATTTCGGACATATGCCAATTCTCGTCCGAGGTGCATCTCCACTGATGGAGGAATCATACCTGAAGAATTACATGTCCAGCTAGCACTCATATGTTATATTTCCGTTGGAAACTGGTATTTAGGTTGGTAAACCGTAAGAGCTGAGAATGGAAATGTTCAGATCTTGTTATTAAAGTGTTCAGTTAGATAACGGTTAGATGTTAAGTAATTCCTACGTTTGGTACTCGTTCGGAAATCGTAATATAATTTCACTCATGGCTCGTATAAAATGGCGATCCATTATTGGATGTTCACTAATTGACGTATGTGCGCAGTAAAAATGCGCAGAAGAGCAATACAGCATCTAATTCAGAGACCGTTAAAGTAAGCGCCTCTGATCTAATTTGACTGAAAGCGCGCCTTTATTTCTGGTTGACAATTGACTATTGAAGATTGACATCTACGCTCGCTTCCTGCTTTTTTTGTTTCTCCAAGAAAAAAAGTAAGTTATAACTTACTATCATATATGTTTCAATATAATTATTTGTATGTTGATGTAACTTTTTAACACTTATTTTGTGGGATTCTATTTTCACATCATATTAACAATATTTATTTCTCTTTAAGAAATTGCTGTTTTCTTATTCCTACGGAATAATCATATAAGGTATGCAGTCTTTTTTGATCTGAAATCCATATTACCTTGTGTTTGCTTGAGTACAAATAGAAATAACAATTTTACTTGTATTTTAACAAGTAGGATAAACTGTACATACGTATAAGACTATTATTACTTGTCCAGAGTCATTAATAATGATCGTATTATTAGAAAACGACGTTTATTTATTTAATAATAATGGAAGTTGTTCGTTTAATATGAGATTATTTTTTATAGCTTATTTAATTCATCGTCACCATGATGAATTGATTAAAATGGAACTATAGTTCCATTATTTCTTTGTTTTAATGTACCTAAACGTCATTTAATTCATTTGATTATATGCACATCTGAGCATAAATGTAAACTTAAAACTTTCTGTTGTATTTTTTATTCGTATATATCTTGTTGAAGCAGGGAAATTAGCTTTTTCTACAAAGTTTTAAATTCTGAGCATTAAGTGATAGTTTTTTTCATTGTGGATACTGGCTAAAAGTATTTTTTTAATCAAATAAGTAGAATTATTTTTTTTTTCCTTTTCATAAACTTTGTACAACGTAAATTTTATATGTTTTAATTCGAGATAAAAATTTATAACCCATTTACTCTTCATAAATACTTTATTTTTCAAAATACTCAGTTTTGAAATTACTGCAACATTTAAATTACGAATTTATTAAAAAATTCCAGGGCACAATTGAACCATTTAATGATTGAATTATATTAAAATGATTCCATTTATTTATGTTTTAAATTTTCTTTTTCGTAAATTACATTTTATTCATAAGTTATTTCACAAAAATTAAAACCATGACGTCATGTTGCTAATCGGGATCGTTTCTTGATGACGTCATTTGAGATTGTTCTCTTCTCAGAATATGAGGAAGTTAGATAAGGGCGCATCTATACTTTATCAAAGAAAGAGATTAAATTCCTATTATGTGATTTTTTGGCTATTGTCATGCAGGTGTGACCCATTTAAAAACAAATTAGGTAGATATTCGAAAAAAAAAAAGTAAAAATATTCCACATTCAGTTATATAAAAAATCGTTAAAAAAAAACAAATAGAGATATTAAAAAATTTTTTTTGCCTTATTTAGAAAAGATTCCTCCCTAAATTTTGGCTATTTTCAAATACGAAATTATTACATTTGTAATTTTTTTTAAAAAGGATTAAAACCAAGTTTTTCAAATAGAAAATTTTATTATACATTTCAATGTATTGTTTAAAAAAACCATTACCTTTAATCGATCAAAAAAATTACTAATCAAAAGCAATTATATTCAAGATCACAAATTTAAAATTTTAAAGCAGTATATCAGTTATTGAATTTTTTAAAAAAATTTTTCTATCCCCCTGTAAGAAGAATCATTTTCTCAGGAAAATAGCTGGCTGGGAAAAGGTTAATATGAGATTATTTTTTATAGCTTATTTAATTCATCGTCACCACTATATAGTTCCATTATTTCTTTGTTTTAATGTACCTAAACGTCATTTAATTCATTTAATTATATTTACATCTGAGCATAAATGTAAACTTAAAATTTCTGTTTTATTTTTTATTCGTATAATATATCTTCTTAGATTCAGAAGATTTGTACAAATTATCTGTTTCTAGGCTATTATCTTCTTCACCTGTATATGATTTCTTTTTTGTGTATGTGAAATATTTTTTTAAATATTTGTTTTTTTTTTGTTTTTTTTTTTAAGAATTTGGTGAAAATTTTTAGTTAAAAAATATGATAAACTTTGTATGACGTAAATTTTATGTGTTTTAATTCGAGATAAAAATTTATTACCCATTTACTCTTCATAAATACTTTCTTTTTCAAAATACTCAGTTTTGGGGTATTTACCCATCCCACATCACTACTTTTGGGACACTATGAATTTTGGCCATTCTGAATTATTATTATTATTATTATTATTATTATTATTATTATTATTATTATTTTGCATGCTTTTGTAATTTTAGTGTATAGTTTCAAATTATTATATATATGTATTTTTTTTTTCTACAGATGCTGCTAAAATAAATTTTGGCGAGAAAGTCACGCTAAGTGTTATAGAAGCCTTTCTGAAGGATTTTCTGCGATTCGCCCCAGATAAATGTGGAGGCCGCAGGCAAAGGAATAATATTGTTTATAATAAAATTGTTTATTTCAAACCTTTCTTGTATTTAATCATTTGTACTTGCAATTATTCAATTTCATAATTTTGCAGGGGATTCAGATAAGGACAATAGATAATGACAATATAAAGTTAAATACTAAGAATAGGCTTTATAATAATTTAGCTGGAGGAATTAATGTCTTTATAGTGAATGAGGATATATTGGTTAGTGAACATGGTTACATTGGGAAAATGATGTGAAAGCATTATATTAATGTTGGGATTATGTTAGAAAATTGTTAGAAATACGTTATATTAATGTTGGGATTATGTTAGAAAATTGTTGGAAATACGTTATATTAATGTAGGGATTATGTTAGAAAATTGTTGGAAATACGTTATATTAATGTTGGG
>JAHWFO010066747.1:3614371-3647977 GCA_023313115.1 Rhysida immarginata | reverse complement strand
TTAGAAAATTGTTGGAAATACGTTATATTAATGTTGGGATTATGTTAAAAATAACCCAGATCTAACGGATAACCAACCATCAGACAGCGTACCATTTCTGCGTTAGTCTAACGTATGGACCTAACGTTGGAATTACGTATTGGAATTTACATTGGAATTACGTAAGTATGCTTATAAGGACTCCGTAACTAATAGTGTCCTTGATTGAATAAGTGACATTTGGACTTTGTGTGAGTGACTTTTGTGTTGAGTGCCCCCCCCCCCCCCCGGACCTCCGGGGGAGGCTTCAACCCCCCCGAACTTTTTCAATCTACATCACATCACCATGGAGAACATGATGATGATGTTTTCGGATGGCCTCTTCGCCATAGGGGCGTTCATGAAGGACCTGTATGCCAAGACGCATATTTCTCCTGTTTTACCATCTGGCGATCCCGCCGTTTCTGTGCTGCAGCGTCTATCCCCGACGGAGTCGGCAGACAGGATAGTGGCTGCTGATTTTGTAAAGGTAGGACAGACCACCGTCCACCTGATCCATGCAGATTTCGGACATATGCCAATTCTCGTCCGAGGTGCATCTCCACTGATGGAGGAATCATACCTGAAGAATTACATGTCCAGCTATGGGGAGGTGCGGAAAGTTTCTTAATCACAGCACCCGGATTCTCCCCTGCAAAGGACGGGCGACATCGTTCTGGACATAAAGCTTCAGAGGGACATTCCCTATGACCTTGTGTTGTACGGAGAAAAAGTCTCCGTGTCCTACAAGGGGCAGAGGCAGTGCTGCTGGTACTACAAAAAGCCGACCCATGTGAGGAGAGACTGTCCTCTCCTCAAGAAATGTGAATCATGTCAGTCCATCGTAGGCAAATACCACCGTTGCCCGAAGAGGACCCCTGCAGCACCAGCAGCTTCACCATGGATGTCAAAGGGAATGTCACTCCAGAAATCAGCAGGGATAACATCGCCGGAGAAAACATTAGTGTTGTGTAGTGTCGCTCTTCTTTCATCTCCTCCTCAGAAACTGAGTGCGACGCCAACTCCACCACCTCGTCCTGCTGAGTCGAAGGAGGAAATGCCACCTGCTCCTCCCCCCCTGCCTCCAGTGGCTTCGAAAGTGATCTCCTCTCCACATCCATCAAGCGACATCTCGATGGTTGAGGAGGCAAGCTCGGCAGCAGAAGACGACGCAGACGCTTCATTGTGTTCCGGATCAGTTTTTGCGAAGGAGGAATTTCCAGCTCTTCCATCGGCAGCACAGATTTCGAGGTCACAGCCGCTGAAGACTGAGTGCACATCTTCTCCGGCCTGATTATCATCTACTGCTGGGGATACGAACCCATCAGTGGCGAAACGGCGGGATCATCTTGCGTCGACCAAGAGTCCTCGCAAAAAAAGAACAGACGTCATCACAGCAGAAGGGATGGGACTACTGCCTCTTCTTCTACAGAGCGAGACAGCTGCGCAGACCATCAGCGCAGCCATTCTTCTTCCTCTTCGAGTCGGCCTCGATCTTCAAGGCGGAAGAATTCAGAGCCTCCTTCCACATCTGAGAGGCTGAAGTCTCCAGATAACACAGGTCAGTCTTCGAGATCTTAAATCCTCAATGAAGATCATCTCACTGAATGTGCGTTCTCTTGGCTCTTCTTTTAAGCAATCGGTTCTATCGACTTTTATTGCCCTGTACAGACCGGATATTCTCTTTCTACAAAAGGTGAAGTTGGCCCCTTCACAACAGTGCTATAATCTTCTCGGTCTTCGCCACCAATATTCATGCGGACAATTCTTTATAAACTCCTCGTCACCGTATGGGCAAGGGGCTGCTACGATCATATTCAATCCCTCCATTACGGTGTCGAACTGTGTATTTGACGACGAGTGCAGTGGACATTTCATCATCTGGCATCGAGTTCCGATTGCTTAATGTGTATGCTCCATGTGCGGCGGTAGACAAACGGGCTTTTTTCAGTGACATTAACAACTTTTGTGCACAACTTTGCCTGTAGTGATTGCTGGGGACTTGAACTGTTGTCCAGACGATTCTAACATCTTTTCGTCTGGGTATGTGCATTGTTCATGCCAGCAAAACGCATTATTCGATCTTTGGACACACGATCCACAAACTGAACAACCTTGGTTCACCTTCCATCAAGGACCCTTTGTGTCATCAAGACTCGACCTGTTTTTGATTAATAATGCGTTTGCTGGTACACCTGGTAAAATGGAGGTCATTCCATGCTCATTCTCCGATCACAGTGCCCTCCTTATGGATTATGTGGTCGTGGAACCCTCCTTTTCCAGCATCAGCTGCAGGCAGTAATCAGCATCGCAATTGGTTCCTAAACGTTTCTCTACTTGATGAAGAAGAGGACAAGAGTATGTTTGTTCAGTTTGTGGAAAAACATCTCCACAATATGCCTCCTACGATAGAGTGGTGGTTAGTAATAAAGACTAAAATCAAACGCTTTTTTCGGAAAATTGGGGACGCTGCTAGACATCGTCGTCGTCATCTCCTCATGCTGTAAGAAATCCTGCATCTCCTCGTTGTTCTACCCCCAAGGAGGAGTTTGCTGATGACATACGCCAGGTGAAGAGTGAGATCAATGCTCTACTGATCCGAAGAGCTGCCGGCGCCGCACTCAAGAGTCAAACTTACCTGGGCTGCGGACGTCAGGAATATGTCATCAGCCGTGTTTGCTGAGGAGAGACGAAGGGCCAACAAGAAGTATTGCCGTCGTTTGGTAGTGGATGGTGGGGTAGTGGAGGCTGATTCAGATATCTTATTAGCTTTCCGCTCCAACTTTGCATTATTCGTCGATAACCCAATCGTTCCATCTGACGCCACGAAGAAGTGGATAGAGGCACTAAGACCTTTCTCGGAGGATGCTGACCTGTGCATCACCCGTCCCTTCACTGAAGAAAAAGTAAAGAAGTTTCTGTCTCGGGACGGCCGCCGTGGGTCCAGTCCGGGCTTAGATGGCATCCCGTATTCTTTTTACAGTGCGGCCTGGAAACTTCTTGGGCCTTTCCTGGTGAAAGTTTTTAATTCCATCATCCAAGACCCTCCTTCCATCACATCGGAATTTGTTAAAGGGAAGATTATTCTGCTTCCCAAAGTGTCATATCCAGAACTCGTGACCCAGTGGAGGCCGATACTCTACTCAACACAGATTACAAGGTCTTTACTGGGGTTCTCCAACAACGACTCAAATTGTTCGCTGAGGAATTTTTTCACCTGGGACAATCCTGTTCTATACCATCACGACGAATGACTGATAATCTTATTGCTATCCGATGTGTTTTGGAAGAAGCGCAAAGTCGACAGCAAACACTTGCTATGTTAAGTCTTGACCAGAAAAAGGCCTTTGATAAGGTGAATCCCGAATTTCTCTTCAAAGTGTTTCATCATCTTCATCTTCAGAAATTTGCTGTGATAATCTCTGCACTGTATGCTTCGGCCACATCATGTGTGGCGATTAATGGCTCCACCTCGTCCTTCTACGTGCTGTCAAAGAGTGTTAAGCAGGGGTGTCCGCTTTCTCCTCTCCTGTACATCTTTTACTTGGAGCCATTACTTCAGCATTTAAATCGCCACCCTGATGTTCGGGGATAAAAACTACCAGTAGCGTTATCAATATCCGGACGCTGGCTTATGCCGATGACGTGGTGCTCTTCGCATATGATGCATATTCCCTAAACATCTATAAAGTTACCTTTGATTGCTTTAGGTTTTCGACGGGGAGTTCCATCAACCTCGTCAAATCTAAAGGCATCGCTATTGGGAAATGGACTGCCGAGAAAAAAAAATTTGTGTAAAAAAAAAATTTAATAAAAAAAATGAATATTTTTAAATGTTTTCAATCGATTTCAACAATTATGAAAAAACACATCATTTTCCAATAACATGGTGTGGCCAAGTGACAGTGTTAGGTTACGTCTTTTCCTTTCTACCGAATAGTGACTCGAGCCACTGGCAACAAGTGATAGATAAATGTGTCTCTCGCCTTGGCAAGAATTTTCGTTTCTCCACTTCAGTGCTTGTCAAGGTGAAGTTTATAAAAACGATGTGTTGCCTATACTTACTTCTCAGTGCCTATTCACCTTTCCACCTCATCAGCTTCTAGAAAAAGTGCGTAGAGCAATTGTGAACTGCGTGTGGGGAAACAACATCCGATGTCACCCATTCGATCTGCGTACCTTTTTACCCCATTTGAGGGAGGGGGACTTGGATTGCCCGATCTACGATCTTATCTTCAAACAGCTAGGATGGCTGCTATGATTCGGGTTTTTCTTCTCCCTCCTCCGATTTGGGCGAACTTTGTATTTCTTCACCTGCGTTTCTTTTTTAAGGTGAATAGGTAACCGTTATCTACTTCATTGCCAGTGGTTACGACCTTCATTCAACCGGACTTTACAAAGAACTTTCAACTCGATTTAGTGACATTCATTCCCCGATTACGACAAATTGATTCCCAAGAGTGGGGCCATGTAAAGCTCTCTTGGTTTTCCAGCAGACCAGTCTGAGTGTGACCACCGACATCTTTCGTTTTCACTCAGATTATCCGTGGACGAGCATTTTGAAAGCAATCAAAACGGTTGTGTTTGAACTATCAGTTTTCAGCTACCAATGGAGATTCCACCACATATTCATCACTCTTCAACGTTTACACCTGTGGAGAGTGGTGAGATCTGCTTGTTGCTATGAGTGTCCATTCGCTCAGTCCATCTGGGATCGCTTCAAGCAGTATTATGACCTGAAAAACTTTTCATATCCTTCTGTGTGATTTCTGCTTGACGGTCCAACTGGGGAACCATATAAATTGGACGTAGCCGTGCCTATTATGTTTTTAAATAGAGAAGTGTTGTGTGCCCGCGTGGAGAGATCCATGAGGCACATCGTATCATCAACATCAGTATCGGCACCTCCTGCATTCTGGAGAAAGGCAGCTTTCCATCTAAGGATTTCTACAGATTGAGTGGCTACGGCTAGGTCCTCTGGTATTTAAGCGCAAATTTGCAACATCGATGCGTTTATGCTCGGTCATCGGAGGGGACCGTTCTTTCCTCTTTATCTTCCCGACCGAGTTCTAATGGCTTGTCGGATTTGCGAATGGACTTCATTCTTAGGCGTTTTTAAAAGTGTAGCAGTCCGTGAAGGGCTGCACGAGCTTTTACAGCATGTGCGCCAGATGTCTGCCATTAAGATCTCAAGTTTAGGTATCTGTTGAGGCAAGATCATCAGCCTTAGCTCCAACAGTACGAATGGGGGAAAAGGACAAAGGACCATGCCTGGATTCCACCTCAGAGAAGGTATTCAGCTGGAAGAATTTTTAGTCGTCGCTCGACTTCAAATTGGAGCAACTTTGATGGACAGCCCCGTCAATTCCGCCCGAGGAATCAAAGTTACGAATTATCATTTTTCAGACTCCAGGACGAAGTGAGACGTGAAGAAGACGATTCGAATACGACATCGTGCTCTCAGACTAGTAACAAGGCAAGTGATCATGAATTAGACTTTTTGATGAACAATTGTGTGCCTTCTCTTAATAGTGCCTCAGACGATGTACCTGACGAGAACGCCATTGGACGCAGGGGACCATCAGTGTTGCCAGATCAGCGGATTTTCCGTTAAATTTAACGGAAAAAAAATTTGCAGCGGAGATTCAGCGGGAAAAATATTACAGCGGAAGAAATCGCGGAAAAAATCGCGGTCAAAAATTTTTCCAAACCGACAATCGACAATCGAACAGCGCAGGGAAAACGAAACGAGCGGTCCGAAAGCAACGCTTTCACTGCCATACTCATCCAGGAAGTAACCAAGGGAAGTACACTGAACTAGGCAAGAAGCCAGATGAAACCTAGTTAAGTCATCCAAGGAATAAGATGGAGTCCTTTCCTATAAGGACGATGAAGTTGATTGTTGATTGACGAGGGACATGGAGCTACGAGATCCAGTAATCGGGAAAGATGGCCTATTGAATGTCGTCGAAATCGATGTCCAGGACGTGACGAGGCCTGCGATGCCTGAGGAAACTTCTAAATGTGAGTGGATGCTCCAGAATATCTGCAACCAGAGGATTAGGATGGTCCTTAATCTTCGGCAGCAACTTCTTCAACGACTCCTGGACATAGCTACCAATTGGAGGTATATGGAAATTCTCAGCAATAGAAATATTTGTTGCGACTCTCCTGTCGAGTTGGGCGATAGTCCTCAGGGTAACGTTTTGGAAGGTTTGGAGATCCTTCCATCTGGTCTTACATATTGTAGCCCAGGCAGGCATACCATAAAGAAGAATGGTTCGTATAACCATCTTATAAAGCAAGAGTTTGCTATCCATTCCAAGGGCGCTGTTTCGCCCCAGAAGAGCAACTAGACTAAACTTGGCCTTTTTAGCTTTACTTATCGCATAGGAGACGTGGTCACTCCAATTTAGCCTGGCATCTACCATCACTCCGAGGTATTTGTAATTCTTAACCCATTCGAGCTCTTTACCGGAAAGGAAGAGAGGACTCGGTGGTTTCCGAAGTTTCTTCGTAATGAACATTGCCTTGCATTTGTCAACGTTCAGGTCGAGTCTCCACTTTGCAAACCACTCTTCGCACAATTGTAAGGCCTTTTGTAAGCGTGATATGACGTGAGCGGGATTGCGGTCAGTAGTCATGATGGCCGCGTCATCAGCAAACAGATATAGTTTGCACTTGGTAAAAGTTGGGAAGTCACTGATGAAAAAGTTGAACAATGCAGGCCCTAGGACAGAGCCCTGGGGAACGCCAGCATTGACGTCACAAGGGTTTGACATGGAGCAGCCAACCTTGACACGAAATATCCTGTTTGAGAGGAAGGAATTAATCAAACTAATAAGTTTGTCCGAAAAACCACATGTAATCATCTTGAATATGAAACCGTTGTGCCAAACCTGGTCAAAAGCTTTACGAACATCCAAGAAGACAAGACCACCATACTTAGCACAGTTAAGAGGAGTTTAGGTCTGCAACAAGCCTCCAGATCTGAAGTTGGCAGGAGTGACCTGGGCGAAAGCCGAATTGCTCATCACGAACGAGATTGTTTGCTACACAGAATTCGTTAAACCTCTTCAGAATGCAGCGTTCAAAGACTTTGGATAACATAGGTAGTAAGCTTATGGGCCTGTAGCTGACAGCAAGAGCAGGGTTTAGACCAGGCTTTGGTATGGTAACTATGGTGGATTCTTTCCAGTGGTCGGGGAAGTAACCAAGTTTCCAGCAGTCATTCATGGCTTTGGTGATGATCGAGATAATATTAGAAGGCAAGTTCTTGAGAGCACTGTTAGTGATGCGATCAATGCCCGCTGCTTTCTTTGTCTTAAGTCGCTTGATGACGTCGGAGATTTCTTGGGCACTAATGACTTCCACAGGGGTGGGAACACGATGAATGCACTGGTAAGCGATGCACCCATTGTTAACTAGCTGAGTGTTTTGAAGGCTGTCCAAGTCTGTCTCACCAGGCGTGGTAAATTGACTTTTTAAGGAATCGGCGATCAGTTGAGCCTTTTCCTCATCACTGGTGACAACGCTGCCATTGCCTGCAAGCAGTGGCGGCAATTGGATGGGTCTGTTTCCCTTTAAGGCCCTCACAGTACCCCAGAGTGAGTTATCCTGGACAGACAAAGACTTCAGTTTTTCGCTCCACCTTTCTGCTCGTAGAAAGTTTACCTCTTCCTGAACCTTGCGAGAAAGCCTGTTGTACTTAGTCTTGAAATAGGATAGTCGCTTGCGTTGCCATAGTCTCCTATATGAATTCTTTTCAAGAATGAGATGCCTAATGTGAGGAGGGAGGTCGAGGTGTTTGGGACGTTTTCGGTCAGCAGTGGTGGTACTAGAAATAGTAGCATCCTTGATAACACGAGTGATTGCACTGATATTTTTGTTGATGTCCTCATTGTCGTTAACCTCCTTGTATGGAACGCTATTTTCTCGAAGTATATCCTTAAAGAGCTTCCAGTCCTGTTTGGTGCGAAGCCCTATTTTCACATCAATGTCTAAGCCGTCGAAGACAAGCATGACTGGTCGGTGATCAGAGTTTAAGTCGTCTACTGTAAATATATTATAGGGATTGAAGAAACCTTTAAGAACTGCTATGTCCAGCACATCGCTGACAGGAGAGTGGTCACAGTAGTACGTGTCCTCAAGGGGGCCAGCAACGAAGGTGTTAATCTCGTTTAGGGTGTAACCATATAAGATATTACCATTTTGATTTGAGCATTTTGAGTTCCATGCTTGGTGTTTGGCATTTAAGTCTCCCGCCATTATTACTGGAATGGGCCCGGAAAGAAGCTCATCAAGCTCGCAAAGACCATTTACACAATTTTTCCAAACAACTTCCTACAATTTTTATTTACACAATTTTTTCGTGATTGGTTGGACAATTGAACAGAGCAGTGTCCAATCCGGTTTCAAAATTCGGCGCGGGGCTCCCATTGGTGCTTTATTTGCATGTCTTAGGTATATAAAGCTGGTATATAAGATACAATCTAAGATTCCCGGATACAATCTACTGTCGATCGTCTAGGCTGGACGTGCTTGGAAACTTTTTCGTTGGAAGACTTCATAATTGTAAGTAGACTTCACGGTTTTTAGGTTTATATTCTCTCTCAATTAACTTTCTTTTTCATTTAGTCAGTCATTTCGTTTATTAATTTTGATAGAGTTAAATATCGTAATTATTATTATTTTTTATTTTATGCTGCGAATTATTTTATAAAAGTCTGTGTTTATTTTACTTTATGAGCGAAATTTGTGTTTATTAGCGCTAGCACCCTGTTTGTAAGAATGCCTGCAACCAAAGACAAAGTTCAAAACTACAAACAAAGATACGTGAAATCGTGGGAGAGGATCCCAGAATTAAATGGTATTCACTTCTTCGATTCATTCCTGTATTCCTTTAATCGTATAACTTAAATCGAATAATTTAGATAAAAATTTTTCTTTAGACTGGATAGCTCCTGATCCAACAGGTTCACCCTACCACGCATACTGTCGGTACTGTAAGTGCCAGCTTCTTGCCCGCAAATCGGATATGCTTCAGCATGCAAATTCCAAAAAACACCTGGCGAAAGTGGACATGGAAATATCTGCAAAAACATGTAAACAACTGCCGTTTGCAACAAGGTATTCTGCAAAAGAGAAAGAAGCTGAATTGAAATTAAGCGTTTTCATAGCCGAACATACATCAATTCACACGGTGAATCATTTATGTGAGTTATTGCCAAGTATCGATCCCAAATCTGACGTACTGGGGCAACTAAAACTCCATAGAACTAAGTGTTCTGCATTGCTTAAAAATGTTATTTCCCCCTGTGTTTTGAATGAGCTAATAGATGACATAGGGGATGGTCCTTTTTCTGCCATTGTTGATGAAAGCACCGATATATCAACATTAAAGTTAATGTGCGTGATGTTAAAATATTTTTCTGAACGCAAGCAGAAGATTGTAACCACATTTTTTCAACTAATTCAGTTGTCTGGTGGAGATGCTGCATCAATTACTGAATCATTTAAAAATCACTTAGCAGATAATGGTTTGAAAATTCAAAATCTTGTTGGTGTTGGTGTTGATAATGCAAATGTAATGACTGGCAGTCATCATTCATTTGTGGCACTGCTTAAGAATGAATTGCCTCATTTAATTGTGGTCAGGTGTGTATGTCATTCACTGCACCTTTGTGCTGAAAAGGCATGTGAAAAGGTTCTACCAGGAAAATTAGAATTCCTAGTTCGAGAGGCACACAACTGGTTTTCATTTAGCACAAAAAGATCTAATGAATATCGGAAATTGTTTGCAGCAATAAATGAGAACATGACACCCAAGAAAATTGCTAAACTCAGCAGTACACGTTGGCTTGCAAGAAGGGAAGCAGTTACGACTATCATAGATCAATGGGACGAACTACACATGCTTTTTCAATTGGCGAGGGATCAGGACGGCTGCCATGCTGCGCATAATCTTTGTAACATCATGGGTTGTTTGCCATATAAGTTGTATATGATAGTTTTGCGAAATGTTCTGAAAGATGTTTGCCGGGTGAATGAACTATTTCAGAGTGACCATGCTGATTCACAGAAATTATTCGAAGACCTATTTCTTTTGTACAAGCAGCTGTTGCAGAGAATTGTTGTACCATCTAGGCTGGAGAGAGTAGCAGATGATAGACTGCTGTCATTTGAGTTTGAAAATTTTTTGATGCATTCATCTGCTATAAATTTCGGTTATGAA
Organism: Rhysida immarginata; assembly: GCA_023313115.1. Classification (NCBI taxonomy): domain Eukaryota; kingdom Metazoa; phylum Arthropoda; class Chilopoda; order Scolopendromorpha; family Scolopendridae; genus Rhysida; species Rhysida immarginata. The sequence continues at coordinate 3,637,725 of JAHWFO010066747.1, read as the reverse complement.
TTCAACCTTGTGGCATCAAATGTTCGCCTTGAAGATTTAACAGATGTGAGAACCAGATGTGGAGATTTTTTAAAAGAACTGTGTAGGGAAATTCAGCATAGGCTGCCTGAAAATCTTTCACTGCTACAACAATCATCAATATTAAGCCCATGTATTGCTTGCTCGCAGGTCAAACCTCCAATCACCAGTTTGGTAAAACTGGTAACATCAGATCCTGGTAAAATATCTGATATACAGCGTGAATGGGAAAATTTACCAAGTAAAAGATGGAATCATGCTACTTCACTAGAAGCATTTTGGAGTGAAGTTAACAGTGATCGTGACGCTGCAGGTAATAAAGGATTTGGACGCGTTGCCGATTTAGCATTAAAATTTGTAGTGCTACCAACTTCCAATGCCACAGTAGAAAGAGCTTTTTCCCAGTTTGGGATAATTAAAAGCAAGCTCCGTAACCGTCTGTCTGTTCAAATGGTGAATGCCATCATGAATGTAAGATATCATTTAAAGCGAAATGATATGACATGTGTTAACTTCAAACCCTCTGATAACATGCTTAGAAAATTTGATCAAAAAATGTATGAAGGAAGCGATTTTACAGAATATGAAGATATGTTAAATTCATTGGAAATACCTTTTGATTAATAAAAAGTGATTTTTTAAGATGCGATAGTCTTTCTTTTCTTTAAAATGTCCAACGGAATTTTTGACGGTTTTTGTATAAAAGTCAGCGGAAAACAGCGGATTTTTTTCTGAAATCCAGCGGAGGCGCCACCAGAAAGTCTGGCAACACTGGGGACCATTGACCGGCGCGACTCACAATGAATTTCAGCCGCAGCAAGGGGATATCTCAGAGAGTGAAGGACGACAGCTCGACTTGCCCGACGAAAACATATGATAACGAGCCCGCCCTGCCCTTGGCCCCACATCCGAAATCACTACGGGACGCTTCACCCGGCAATTGCGAGTTTGACAGCGATCAGGAGAATTCGGCGTCTGACGACCCGTTCGAATTAGCTGCAACCGCCGCCCCGGCCTTCAGCATCTCAGCACTATCTACTGACGACTAATATGTCCGACTAGAGGAAGCTACAGTTTCAGGACAACATCCGACGACACGAGAGGACTACCCAGATTTTACGAGTGGCCCGTCATCTGCTCGTCCAGAGGACATCAGCACAGCAAGGGCGCTCCGCGAAGAGATCTCTCGCTGCGAGTCGCGTTTGGCTGCGTTGTCTCTTCACGAGGGTAAAGTGAAGCATTGTTTAGTTTCTAGTTTATACCGTAATGAAGAAGTTAGAAATTAAGTGCTCCATTACAAGCTCTTTATTTGTTCATTCTTTCCTGCCATGCTAAAGACAGCTAAAATCTTTTCCTACGTATTACAAGTACAAATTACTCTGCTAATATTTGTTTTCCCATTATTGCCTTAGGAAATTCAACGGTAGCCACTCCATCAAACTCCGAGGGGTCGCCGCCATCCTTCTTAGCGGTGAATCGAGGAATTTACGCCCGCCCTTATCTCATCACCTAGCAATTCTCGATAGAGGCCAGATTCCCGATTAGGACTGCATCGGAATTGGATCACATGAAGAATATGTTGTATTATCTACGAATAAATAAACTTTTTAGATATTATCAATTTATTCAAGTGTAATGATATTATGATTTATTAAACTTCAATAAAATTCATAAATCCGTATCCCTCCTCCTTTCTCTTTCACGTTTGCTTGCACTACTAAAATTAATTCAAGAAAAAGTCGTGAAACGCATACTCTTCCCCGTTTCATCCGCCATTTTGTACTGCACCTGAAATCGCCAATAAATAGACTGCGTAAACAATCAAATCAATCGTGCTATTATAACGGCCCGTTTGGCGTTACCAGTTTTGATCCGTGTCACGATCTCAAATTATGTTAGGATATGCATTGGCTAGCAGAGTGTATCCTATCCCCCCCAGAGGCTAACATAATTCGTGGACAGAGAAGAAAGTAGGCGGAAAGGAGTAAATTTCATGAATATTTAATTCTTCGGTTCAAACGTGGGGAACATGAAAATAAGACTTGAATAAATATAGGCTTTTACAATCATGGGCTTCCTGATACAATTGCAGTCTTCGAGCTTGCTTCTATTGCGGAGGCCGTTCCGCGAAGGGCGTTGACACTGTGCTGGCACTTCCGGCGGACTTGAAGAATGTGGCATAGCTTGGAAGTTGAGTTCCACAATAGAAGATCTGTTACTCTAATGTTGACGCTGTTACCTTAGAATGCGTCGACCCGATCGGGTTTGGAAGCACGACCGTTGAATCTGTAAATAACAAAACAGTTCGATAATAAACAACAACCAAACGCCGATTAGATCTTCTGACAAGTAGCCTATGTTCTTTCACTTGGAAAATGATCAATGGTTAAGAACAAATGATGGTGCTATATTATTTAAAAATGCTAAACTTATACCCTAACGCACTCACTGGATAAGAATACCGACGAAGCCAAGCGCGACACACGACTTGAGATCTGAGCGCGGCCGCAACTTGCAAGGGGTTGCTGTCGGTTTGCGTTATCCTCTCCTCGGTCGGCCTGTTCGTCTCCTTCGACGAGGATGGAAGTGGTGGCGCTGGAATGGGCGGTTGGCCGAGTCTGACGAGCTCCTCCGATTCAGGAGTAATCGTTTCGAAGCTCGATCAGGGTCGGGCCGAACCCTCGTTGCTTAGCTGTATCTGAATGAGATCTTTATCACTTATCTCGCTTTCGCTGACCTCCAACTTGGGGAATTTGGAGTCCTCGACCTCGAGGTGTGGGCTCGGCGGCGAGGCTTCCTCCTTATGCGGTTCCTCTTTGCGGATGGGGCGTGGTCCGTTTTCAAATGTCCGCGGGGATCCCGATCGTCCTTGGGTTGGCTGCCGTAATTTATGGTAGTGTCCTACTCCACTCGCACCTTGATTCAGCACGAATCTCTTTGAATTATTTGAGTCAATTTCCGAGTATTCACTTGCCTGTTGAAATGTTCGGGAACGTTCGGGGGCTTTCTGGTAGCCACCACGAGCAAAGTCACTTCGCTGCCTTCCTCGTCTGGACCGTCTATGTCCTCGTGTCGCTATCAGCCGATTCCGTACGGATGACTGGCTTGGCAAATCGGGCCGAAGTCGCTGCTTTCGTCCTCGGGTTCTGGTAGGGCGGGCGTCCTCTGCAAAGTGTACTCAAGAAAATATGTTGTCCGTTATTGTTTAAGTTAATGAAGACTAAGTTTCGTCTGGCTAGCACTTCCATCGGCCTTCCTCTTTTGTCGGCTTGCTGAGAAGTTTCCTTGCTGGCGAAGCTCTTGGGACGTGTCCTTCCATGCTGTTGGAGCTGGAGCACATGGTATTTGCTCCAGCGAACACCCTTTAATAAATGGCATAGCAGGGTTCTCAAGCGCACATGCTTAACATGTTTTCCGTGAAGCCTTTTATAGGCTTCTACACATTAATAAACACTTCAGTTTCGAGGCTCGTATTTCCATCGGTAGGTCATCAGAAGTCTAATGGGAACACGTAAAGTTGAGCATAATTATTATTATGGTCCCCTCCAATGACCTCACAAAGGCGTTTAGATTTAGTGAAACGCCTTTTGAAAACTAAAGGACCTAGCCGATACCATTCTAAGAGGAGGAAGGACCGCAGAGGTAACGATCCTTTTTTTTCCACACAGATGACGGTGGGAAAAAGTCCCCCTCGCTCTGTCTAATCTAGCCGTCCAGAGTTCTTTACTTAGAAACATAATAGGTATCGCTAGATCTGAATTTAGTGGATCACCGGTGGAATCATCCATCAGGAATCGCACAAAAGAGTAAGAAATCCTTGGAAATCTGTAATGAAGGCACAGACGATTCCAGATGGATTGAGCAAACGAGCACTCGAAGAATATGTGCTGAATAATCTCTGTGATGCCACAATGTAGACAGCCAGCAGATCTGACCACCCTCCATAGATGAAGACGTTGGGGAAAGTAAAATCCGTGGTGCAGCAATCGCCATTGAATAGAGAAAACAGTTCCATCAAAGGCAACAGTTTTTTTTTATTGCCTTTAAAATGGCTGACGACGGATAATCTGGACAGAGATGAAAGATGTCGGTAGTCTTGGCCTGGCCAGACTGCTGATAAAACCAAGACAAACGCAGATGACCCCGATCTTGGTAATCTAGCTGTCGTAAACTTGGTAGAATAGTCACTAGGTCCCCTTGAAAAAGATGGTAAATATTCGGGTGACGCGCATTAGTAGTTATTGGCAGCAAGTGAGGTAACGGTATCCTATTCACTTAACTCCGCCGTAGTCGGTCCCAAGCCCGATTGAGAAAGGAGGAGGGGACACGCAAGATAAGGTGTAAGGCATCGTGCTGAGGTCTGGGTGGCACTGCGTGTATAAATATGTGTGTCATGAACGATCCCATTGAGGAACCTGGCGAAACCTCAATGTATCTAGCCTTGCGTCAGGAGAGGGGGGTAGCCTGACGTGGACAACATATCTCCCCCCGGTTCTCCGGTATTGTATGGATACCGAAATTGCGAAAGCACCTAAAACAGGATCTGGTTTACCTTCGGGTGATAACCGATCAAATCTCCCAGGAGGAGTTGATGTCAAGGTTCCCGCGGTTGTGGGGGCGGAAGGTGGCATTGCTACCGCCGCTTCCGGGGCGGCGGGGACCAAGACGCCAACACTCACCAGAGCGCAGAGGCGTAATCGAAGGAAGAAGAAACCAGGATCTCTGAAAGCTGGTGTCCAATCAGCTGAAGAGATCTCTGGTTCAGTTCCTTCAGGACAGAAAAGAGATAGACCTGCAGATTCCACTCTCTCTCCAGCTAGTGTTGCAGCTAGTAAGAGATTGAAGGAGGATCGAGGAAAATCATACAAGCAGGCTGTTAGCAGCATTAAAATGGCCATCATTAAAGGGTCATTTCCTGCGGAGAAGTTATCTACTGACGAGGTTTCTCTTATTCAAATGGAGATCCTCGACAGAATAGATGCTATTCCCGAGGGTGACTTCTTACCAAGGAACAATCAACAGAGTCTGTTAGCCGGCGCGTTGTTGGTCGTCTGTGAAGACGAAGAGACAACAGCCTGGCTGACTAGCTCTTTTGATAACAATGACAAAGTCTTGAGGAAGGAGCTCTGTTGCCTTAAAGTGATTAAGGCGAGTGAGCTCCCCAAGCCTGTCAAGGTTGCCTTTAAGACAAAGGACAACATCACTAAAGATGCCACTGTTCTACTTCGGAGGATGAATCGTTTCAACCCCGAATTGAACACCAGTGAATGGAGGACCGTCAATAGACTGGTGGAGCCTCATTCAACTAGATGGATCTTCGAGATCTACGAGAACTCCTTAGAAGCCATCAAGAAGGCCAACTTTGTTGCCAATACGGGCATCGATCAAGGTATCTTTAAGATCCTGACCGATCCAAAGAAAAAGCCTGGTTCTGGAACTGAGAAGGAAGCTGACCAGAAAGCAACCACTCAGTCACAGGTAAGTCCAACAATAGCTTATCCTAAAATATCTGTTGGTACTAGGGATAATTTATCCGATATTGCAAGTGAGTTAGGTGCACTTGATTTTGCTGACACAGCCTCAGAAAATACACTTCAACCCACGTCTCCAATGAACCTTGAAGATGTTGAGGTTGAATCTATTGATGAGGAAAGGTTTTTAGAAACCTTTACCAGTCCCAGCGGAGGTACGAGGACTTAACTTTCCTCTGTCTGACACTGTGACTGTGCTCAAGATTATTCAAATAAATCTTCATCATAGTCGTACGGCCTCTGCGTTGCTTTACAACAAGATGGCCTGCGGTGATGTCGATCTGGCAATAATCCAGGAGCCCTGGATAAGGGATGGTAGGGTTGTTGGATTATCAAGAAGATGTGGGAACATCTTTTTTGATACTAGCTCCAACAGACCTAGAGCATGCATCTATGCTAGAAAGGATTTGCATGCCATATTCATGGTCAGTAATTCTGACAGTGATAATGCTGTAATTAAGTTGACCATGACTGGTGAGAATAAAACTGACATTCTCATAATGTCTTCATACTTTCCTTATGATGACTGTATTGTTCCATCAAGGAAAGTTGAAGAAACAATTGAACTATGTTCAAAATCCAACCACAAGCTTATCATTGGCTGTGATGCCAATGCTCATCACGTTGTTTGGGGAAGCAGTGATTGTAATCTAAGGGGAGATGAATTATTGGAATTCATCCTTCAAAAAAACTTGCAAGTCATAAATAAAGGTAATGAACCTACTTTTGTGACTTGTCACAGAAAGGAGGTTATTGACCTCACACTTTGTCTTAAAAATACTACTGATTTTATCAGTAATTGGCTTGTAATGGATGAGGAATCTCTATCTGATCATAGATATATTCGCTTCTCCATTGCAGGCATCAGGCTTTTAAATAGGACGGAAGGGAGGCGGAATCCCAGAAACACTGACTGGGATTCATACCTTGAAGACCTTAGGATCGCAACGGAAGGTATGTATAATAAAATGTCTTCAATGGTTGACTTGGAACTAGCTGTTGCCCAGTTGCAACGTGCTATTATCCAGTCTTACCATCAAAATTGTAAGGTGAGGAAAACTAGCCTACCAAGACAGGTTTCTTGGTGGAATAATGAGCTTAGTTTTCTTCGTAGAAGTAGCAGGAAGCACTTCAACAAGGCCAAGAAAACTGGTGAGTGGTCTCTGTATAAAGAAACCCTCACCAGATATCATATGGCAATCAGGAAAGCTAAGAAAGATTCCTGGAATAAATTTTGTGAAAATTTAAGTGACTTATCCACTACCGCAAAGGTAATGAGAATATTGTCTAAGGATACTGTAAATCACTTAACTTCTGTTAAGAAGAATGATGGCAAATTCACAGAATCAGGTGAAGAAACATTAGCAGAAATGCTAAGAGTACACTTCCCTGGTTCAGTGCAGGTCGTCAATTCGGAGACACTCATTTCTATTGGTAGATTTAAAACCAAGAGTAAATGGAAATGGGATGTTTCCAAAAAGATTGTCACATATAATAAAATTAAATGGGCAATTAATTCATTCGAACCAATCAAATCTCCTGGGACGGATGAGGTGATTCCCATTCTGTTGCAGAAAGGGATTGATATCTTGGCACCCATACTGTGTAGAATCTACAGAGTATGTTTGGTGCAGGGGTATATTCCTGAGGCTTGGAGACAAACAAAGGTTGTTTTTATCCCCAAGCCCAGAAAGTCGACTTATTTTGAGGCTAAATCTTTTAGACCTATTAGCCTCACTTCCTTTTTTCTTAAAATAATGGAAAAACTGGTGGACAGATATCTTAGGGAGGAGGTTTTGATAACGAAACCCCTGTCAAGATATCAATTTGCTTACCAGCAAGGTAAATCAACTGAAGCGGCAATTTTCGAGTTGGTACTTCTTGTTGATAAAACACTAACAATGAAGGAAACTTCATTAGTAGCCTTTTTAGATATCGAAGGAGCCTTTGATAAAGTATCTACCTACACTATTATCAGGGCTCTTGAGAAACGGGGAGTTGATAAAGTTATTATCACATGGATTACTGAGCTGCTTACAACTAGGAAAGCAGAAGCTGAACATCTTGGGGACTCATGTATGGTTCGGGTGGCGATGGGGTGCCCACAGGGTGGAGTCCTTTCACCCTTGTTGTGGTGCCTTGTCGTCGACGAGCTTTTATGTGAGTTGGAGAAAGATGGAATACACTGCCTTGGATATGCTGATGACATTGCGATCATCACAAGAGGAAAATTTCTCAACACTGTCTCGGACATTCTTGAAGGAATTCTCAAGAAGGTAGAGAGATGGTGTAAAGAGGTAGGTCTGTCTGTTAATCCAGACAAAACTGTTATTGTTCCTTTTTCTAGGAAAAAGAACTTAAATCTTAGAAGTATTAATTTCTTTGGTAAAAAGATAACTTATACTTCTGAGGTCAAATATCTCGGTGTCTTCCTTGATAGCAAGCTTTCATGGAGGAAACACCTGGAATATTGTTTATCACGTGCTAAAATGATCTTCTGGACTTGTAGAAGAGTCGTTGGCAAATCATGGGGGCTGAGCCCTAAACTTATTCATTGGGTGTATACTAGTGTTATATGTCCAATGATGACTTACGGCTCTGTCGCATGGTGGCCTAGAACACAACTTAAGACAGTCAGGAAAGAACTAGCCAAAGTTCAAAGAATGGCATGTCTTACTATTACAGGTGCAATGAGAACAACTCCGACTAGTGCTTTGGAACTTCTCTTGGACCTGAAACCTATTCACTTGCTGGTTGAAGCAGAGGCTGCAATGACAATTTATCGAATATGCAGCCCTGACAACTGGCGTAGGTGTTTAGATAATACAGTATATGATAGACTAATAAAGGGGGTGTTACGACATCCGGTTTTTCATATGACTGTTGATAGAATGCTTCCGAAATATGATTTCGATAAGCAATATGTTGTCTCCATTCCAACTAGGGAGGAATGGAACACTATGACGCTTTTGTCATTTAGAGATCACGAAACATGGTTTACGGATGGATCTAAAACGGCGTCTGGAATAGGCGCAGGTATATGTTGCCCTAGGAGGAAAATCCGACGGTCTTTCCCCCTTGGCAAATACTCTACAGTCTTTCAGGCGGAAATTTTTGCAATTATTGCCTGTGGAATAGAGCTGAATACTCAGAAGCTTCGAAGTAAGAAAATTTTAATATGCTCTGATAGCCAGGCTGCGTTGCATGCACTTGATAGTGTATGCTACAAATCTAAGCTTGTCTGGGAGTGCCATCGTACCCTCTGTGATTTAGCAATTAACAACAAGGTAACACTGTGTTGGATTCCTTCTCACAGTGGCTACGAGGGCAATGAAATTGCTGATTGTCTTGCCAAGGATGGCTCTGTGACTCCATTTGTGGGTCCTGAACCGTCTTTGGGATTGTCCCAAAGTCTCATTAAGCTGACTATCCATAATTGTCTGGATAGACAGCATTTTGATTCGTGGATTAAAGAGTATGGCCAAAGACAAGCCAAGGTACTCAATCCAAAATATCCTGTTTCAAGGAAAAGTGAGTTGTTAAAACTCACTAGAACTGAAATTAAAAAAGTCGTTGAACTCCTTACAGGTCATTGTCATCTTAATAGACATATGACCTTAATAGGTGTCGCAACTGACGCTACATGCAGGAAACGTCATGAAGCAGAGGAGAGTTCTACTCATGTTCTCTGTAGTTGCTTAAATCTATCATTTCTTAGATTTAAACATTTAGGGAGCTTCATACTCCAACCGGCAGAAATTCAAAATGTTACTGCCAGGCAGATCTTAAGATTTGCAGATGCATCTGGTCTACTTGTGAGACGAGATTTATAAAGGTTTTGGGGATAGTACAATAGACCTGAGGTCGCGGTGCTTGGTTTCTCTGTAACCACCCCTTTTAAATTCAATTCAATTCAATTCAATCCTATTCACTTTAAAAAACACCCGTAGGTATACAAACACAAAGTTCGCCCACAAAGTTGGCGGGAAAAGATAAACACGAATCATTGCAGCAAGCCTTGCTGCAATCAGATATCGCCGAATCTCAGGCAGGCCTAACTCCGCCCCCCCCCCACTTTCAAAGGGAGTGAAGAGAAACTCTGTCCGAACTGGATGACGGTGCACAGAACTCCCCCACGTACAATAGACAATAGCACTGCGAACTTTGTGAAGAATTTTTGCTGATGGTAAAGTGAATAGGCATTTAGCAGTCAACAGTGATAGTATATGAGTTTGCACAAACCGCACCTTGACAAGCATTGAAAAGCAAAAATTCCTGTCAAGGCGAGCAATACACTTATCCACCACTGGCTGCCAATGGATTGAGTCCATGTCCGGAAGAAACGAAAATATAAAACCGAGCACTGTGATCTGACCACACAATGTTATTGGGAATGACTTGAGCTGGTCGACCGTCCACTTCCTAATCGCAATTCCCTTCGACTTGACGAGGTTGATGGTACTCCCCGTCGAAGTGCTGAAGCGATCGAAGGTTTCCTTGTAAATGCTCAGGGAATATGAGTCCGAAGCAAACAAGACGACGTCGTCGGCGTAAGCTAAAGTCCTGATATTGATGGACGGAGCTGGAAACTCATATCCCCGAACCTCCAGGTGGCGGTTCAAGAATTGCAGTAATGGCTCCAAATAAAAGATGTACAGGAGAAGTGATAGAGGACATCCCTGCCTGACACCTTTTAAGAGTTCGAAAGTAGACGATGTGGAGCCATTAACCGCCACACAAATGTGGCCGATGCACACAGTGAAGAAATAATCACAGCAAAAATCCGAAGATGAAGCTGGTGAAACACTTGGAATATAAATTCGTGATTCACCTTGTCAAACGCTTTTTCCTGGTCGAGACTTAACACTGCAAGAGTTTGTTGACGAACTTGCGCTTCTTCCATTGCACACCGAATAGTTATAAGATTGTCTGTCATCCTGCGCGTTGGAATTGAGCAGGATTGACCCGGATCAAAAAACTCGTCGGCAATGAGTTTAAGCCGTTGCTGGAACACCCCAGTGAAGATTTTGTGGTCGGTATTGAGTAATGTAATTGGTCTCCACTGGGTCACGAGTTTTGGATCCGGGCATTTAGGGAGTAGGATGATTTTCCCCACAGTAAAATCCAGTGTGATCGAAGACGGGTCTTGAATAATTGAATTAAAGACTCGCACCAGGAAAGGCCCAAGAAGTTTCCACGACGAATTGAAGAAGGAATATGGAATGCCGTCTAAGCCCGGGCTGGACTGATGACGGCCGTCTGTCGAGAGAAACTTCTTGACCTCATCTTCGGTGAAGGGACGCATTACAAACGAATTGGATTCCACAGAAAAAGGTCTTAATGCCTCTATCCACTGCTTCGTGGTGTCTGACGGAATGATTGGATGGCTAAAAAATGATGAAAAGTGAGAGTGAAAGGCTGATAATATGTCGGCATCAGATTCCACTTCCTCACCCTCCGCCATTAAGCGATGACAATGTTTATTGTTAGCCCGACGCCTCTCCTTAGCGAAGGCTGCCGATGACATGTGCCTGACGTCAGCCTGAAACTCCTCCTTAGGGGTGGAACAACGAAGGAGTCGCAATATTTCTTGCAGCATGAGGAGGTAACGATGACGACGTCTGGCTGCATCCAATCCAATCTTCCGAAAAAAATTTTTGATTTTAGTTTTTAAGTTCAACCACGATTCAAGCGAAGGAGGCTCATTGTGGAGATGTTTTTCCACAAACTGAACGAACATTCCCCGGTTCTCTTCATTGTCGAGCAGAGAAACGTTTAGAAACCAGTTCTTATTGGTGACATGATCTGCAGCAATTGCCGGAGAAACAAATGGAGGACCCCAAGACCACAAGATGGCACTATGGTCGGAAAATGCACAAGGAATAATCTCCATTGTTCCAGCTGCAACAGCAAACACATTGTCGACCAAAAAAAGATCAAGTCGCGATGCCACGTGGGTCCTTGATGAAATGTGAACCCACTGAGATCACCACGAGAATTCACAGGCCATAGATCAAACAATGCATTTTGCTGGCACAGGCGATGCACATGACCAGACGAAAAGATGTTGTCTGCGTCTGGATGACAGTTAAAATCACCAGCAATCACTGCAGGAAATGATGAACACAAATACACTTGTAGCTCATTGAAAAAGTCTCGTTTCTCTGCACTCGTGCACGGAACATACACGGTAAGCAATCGTAATTTAATATTAGAAGATGTAATGTCTAAAGATATTACCCTGCACTCGCTGTCGCACAAATAATTAGACACCTGAATGGAGGGGTTGAAGATGATAGTTGCAACCCCTTGCCCAAACGGTGACGAAGAGTTAATAAAAAATTGTCCACGAGGAAATTGTCTGCGAAGGCCGAGTAGATCGTACCATACTTGTGAAGGATCAAGCTTTACTTCTTGAAGCACAAGTATGTCCGGCCTGTACAGGGCAATAAACGTCGATAAAACCGATTGCTTAAAAGACCTCCAGGGAACGCACGTTCAGTGAGATGACCTTCATTGTGGCATCACGTTGCTGGTTCTTGACACTTCTCCGAAGGAGACTGGAGCTTCACAGATGATGGTGGAGGCTCCTTCGACTTCCGCCTCGGAGATCGAAACGAGGAGGAAGAAGTGCTGCGATGATGGCTCTCGCCGCTGTCTCTATCGGTGGAAGAAGAAGCAGCAACGCCGTCCCTTCTGCTGTGATGCCGTCTGGTTTTAGGCTTGCGAGGTTTCTTTGCTGTCGCAAGCCCCTCCCGCTGTGCTGATGACTTCACTTTCCCAGCAGATGATGACACTGAAGCTGATGCAGGCGCACAGGCGTTCCGTAAAGGCTGCGAAGTCGAAGTCTTCGCAGGCAGAGGAAGAGCAGGAAAATCTTCCTCTGGAAAGATTGATTCGGAATAACCTTAAACGTCTGCATCATCTTCTGCAGAGCTCACCTTCTCAACCATCGAGATGTCGCTTGATGGCTCAGGGAAGGGGGCGCCATCTTGGATCTTCGATGGGGGAGGAGTGTGTGGTATCTCCTCCCTTGGTTTCTCTGATAGTGGCGCTGGAGGCGGTGGCATCTCCTTCCTAGTTTCCATAGGCGGCGGAGATGGCGTCGTACGCTGCCTTCGAGGTGAAGATATAGGCGTCGTAGCTCTGCGCGGCTTTGGTGACATAGCCGGCGATGTCATCTTTGGGGATTGCTGGGAAGGCATTCCTTTAGGCGATGTTGGAACTGCTGGTGATGCCAACGTCCTCTCCGGGCACTGATGAAATTTGTTGACTACTTTGTTGCAGTAGTCACACTTCTTCAGGAGAAGACAGTCTTTCCTGACGTGAGACGTCTTTTTGCAGTACCAGCAGCACTGCCTTTGACCCTTGTAAGACACGGAGACACGATCTCTGCGCATTACAACCTCGGTTGGAATGTCTCTATGTAAGTCCATGTAGACTACGATGTCGCCCGTCTTCTGAAGAGGAGAATCGGGGTGCTGAGGGTACGAAACCCTATGCACCACACCGTAGTCAGATAATGACTGGTACATATCTGGTACATTTCTCAGTTATCAGCGGCGATGCACCCCGGATAATGACTGGTACATATCCGGGTTCTGCATAGCTCAAGTGGACGGTGGTCTGCCCAACCTTGATGGTATCAGCAGACACAATACGGTCTGCCACATTAAGTTGCCTACAGAGCATCCCCGACTCAGTCGGGGTAAGCCTCTGTAGGACCAAGACAGCGGGGTCGCCAGACGAGAGAACAGGAGGAATACTCGTTTTAGAGTATAACTCCTTCATAAACATGCCGGAGGAATACTCGTTTTAGAGTATAACTCCTTCATAAACATGCCGGAGGAATACTCGTTTTAGAGTATAACTCCTTCATAAGTATAACTCCTTCATATAACTCACATGTTTTCCATGGTGAATAAAAAAGTCACAAAGAGTTCGGGGGGGGGGGGCGAAACCTCCCCCGGGGGTGGCCGGGGGGAGGGTCTCTTAAAGTCACTAGAAACACTCACGCACGCGATGGATGTTTGGTTGCTGCGTGAGAAATTCTTTAGTCCTTAGTCACTGACACAGACGAGGGCACTCTCAGCTGCTCTACTTTAGCGTCCTGTCTACGTGGTTCCTTCCATCCTACATTCACTAGTCGGGGAACTAATGCTCTGCCTCGAATCTTCCCCCGTTTGGTCTTTTTATTCTGTCTTCTTGGCAGTCTGCTTTGCATAATTTCGTCCTTAGCCAATCGTTGACGAACATCTTGGCTATTGCGTGTTTGAGCGCTCCTAAAAAACTGCCTAGAAGGAGGAAAGGTATTTTCTTGTCGCTCCACCCAACTTTTTGCTAACCGCGCTCCCCGTTGCTTAACTTCTTAATCGGCCTTTGTCTGATCATTATTCCTCTCTCGCCTTAGAGTAATGATCTGACCCTCCGTCCCCCCCCCCCCATCTCCTCGTTCAATTGTCTCAGCCGAGATGTTGGCCACCGACCTGAAGAAGTCATCCAGCAAAACTACTCGATGACATCGATGACAACAATGGGCGAGCTCAACAATGAACTCAACAAAAAGATTTTTAATATACGAGTTTCACGTCGTTGCGCAGAATGGGATATAAAAATATAAAGAAAGGCAGAAGTTAGAACGACGGCAGCCATCGGGTGAGTCAGACAGAGTTCGAAAACAGCTGCGACGAAAAACATGGCAAAGGACGGCTTTGTGTTCTATTTAATATGCCTCTCTAGTTCGACGACGTTACGAAAGCCACCAAGGATGAAAACAATAATTAATCAAGCGACGCTTAACGAACGCCGACGTTCAAAGAAAATGGAGATGCCACACGAATGATGACGACCGATGTAACCTTATTGATTGGCGAAAAAGCGTTGGTCTCTAAGATTTTGGTACTAGACGCTGTATTTGGGCCATCGACTTTGGAAATCTACCGGTCTTGATCTTTTATTTTTATTTTCTTACAGAGTACTTAAAATTTCGGCCAGTGATGTTGGACTCTCGATGGAACGTAGTTACGATCCGCCTCTTCCCAACGGATCGTACTGGTTCGCTAGAAAAGATAGGCGTCCCAAAGAAAACTGCAATGGTGAAATAATGCAACATGTTTCGTAAGATACGGTTTAGTCTTAGCGCAGTAAGCTCCCACTAACCTGCTAAATTCTGATCCTTCTCGGATTTGGGTTTTCCCCTTCCCCACCCTGTTATTCTTAGGTTAGTCTTAGTACTCCCTTTCCCCCCTTACTGTTGCTCATTATCCTTTGTCTTCGGAACGATCGATGGACCTGTAAGGAGAGCATAATGAATCAACGTCAGTTATTTCAGCCCTATGACTCCTTAACAATTATTAATGTGAAGAAAGAAAAAAAAAAGGTATTTGAGAATAATCGAACCCAATGATTAACGAAATTTGGGATATTAATCCAACGCTTACCTAGACCAGGGCCATCTTGATACAAATGGTAGTATCAAGATGGCCCTGCCTAGACCCTAATGTTGGCTAGAAGAAAAGAGAGTAGAACAGACATTAACGGGTTAACGATAAGAATAATAGACGTAAATGAAAAGTACTGTGATAAGAAAAAAAAGTGGAATAGATGCGTTCTTAAAACTTACCTGGAGTTCCAATGTGGGTCCTAGACGGTCCCTGAAAGTAAAAAAAAAGACTTTAATGCATGTTGAAATATATATATAAGAAATAGAACCTAAAGAGAGAATTTTACCTGTTTTAATTGAACTTTAAAGAGTACGATCTCACAGATTCCTTAATTTTGAATTTTTATGCATATTGTTAAAAAAAAAAAGGTTTGAACTATATATATTATTAATAATATTTTCTTCTCTGAACGCCCGGTGGTGGTAAAACAAAACCTTAAAATGGATATTATTTTGTAAAAAATATTTCGAGTACACAGAAGCGATCACGACGTGTTCTTTCGACGGAACCTCCCCGACCAGTTTGCGTTAGGAAAGTCCTATTTAAATGATGCGCCTAACCAAGGTGTGCCATCCGGTCCCTCTTTATCTGTAACTAAAAAGAAAATAATTAGAAGTCTGAAAGGGGTAATACTCAATTTACTCAGATTTATGTTGTTGGACAAACCGAGGGACTCCAAAGTAAAGGAAACTTTCGAAAATCGCATGGTCGTGAAAGGATTCTCGTGTGGTTCGTACATGTCTTATCTCCACACTTATGGTGTAACCTTAATAAGGAAGAAACCTCTTTAATAAAGCCCCGGTTATTCTTGCGTCAGACGCAAGGTTGTCTGCGTTGATTTAATTTTCTTTTCACCAGGGCGACGACGGGACGAATTCGATCTGTGCCTAATTCAGGGTTCATGCGCTATTTACCTAATACAGGGTTCATGCGCTTAATCAAAGATAAAATTCCATGACTTTTCCAAAACATTTCCAGGCAATTCAATAAAATTTCAAAACCATAATATTTTATAATTTTAAGGATAATGTATTCATATAATTTATAAATAATTACTAAGGAAACATTAAATCTGTTCAAAAAATCCTTTATTAGATACAGTTAGTATCAAACACTTCACATTACAGTTCTTTTAGTTCAAGAATTTTCCTATTGATGTCGTTATCAACTTTTACAATTTCAATTTGTTTCTTTTTGGCATGGCTACGTAGTGCATTTGACTGCGATAGGAGTGACAAAGCTCCTTTTTCCTCTGCTTTTGTAGCAAGTTTATCTGCTTCTGCATATAATTTGTCAATATCAATTTTCATTCGTTTTGATTTTTGTTTCATTTCATGAATCTCCTCTTCACACTTTCTCTTTGTGCCTGCTTCGTTTTCTTTTTCTTTGAGTTTCTTATTCTCTTCTAAAAATGCCATATACTTTTGTCTTGCACTGGCAGCAGCATTCAGTAATTTCTTGTCGATTTTAACGTTGTTGAGTCCTCCAACAGAATCAATATGATCACTTATCACTCTTTGTGCTACTAAAGTTTTTTCCGTCATATTCTCCACTGCAGTGTACTTGTTGATTGAAAATCCTCTTTCCACTATTGCCTGACCATGAGAAAGTAACAGCAACTGTTTAATTAGATGCCACACTTTATCATATATTTTATTATTTTCCATATCATTAAAAAATAAAGCATCCAAATAAGAACTTTCTGTAAAATTTTCAGAAAAATTAAAAAAAGATTCTGGATTCTGTAAATAATCTCCAAACTGTTTTAAGATTTCATCTGCCTCATCCTCTTCAGTTCTGTTTGATTCAATCATAATTTGTAAAATCTTCTTCATGTTAGCAACACATAATTCCTTGTTTCTTTTCATTTCCACTTTATTCAAGCAAGTCAAATAACGTGCGAGTGGATAGGTTATTGGAGTTTTATCTAGTAATTTAATAACTGTTATTCAAAAAACTCCTGCATTCTTTCTTAAAAGATAAAACATGGAAATCTTCAATTTTTTTCTCCATTTTTAAATTCCTTAGAGCTCTGTTAGTTTTAAACCCCAGATCAAGTGTGTTAACATCTTTGAAATGCGATTCTTCGTTCAAATTAAACTGCGAGATGTTAAGATTTAAATCTGTTACTATTTCTCTCTTTCATATATTTTAAGGAGAGATTTCATAATTCCACACAGATCACCAGAAAGAAATGGAAGCATTGGCCTGTCATATTGATATTTCGTTAAAAAGGGAGTGATTTCTTTAGCAACATGCTCAAAGAATAATATTTTAAGAGGTATAAGAGGGTCATGAACCCTAGCTGCTACAACTTGAAATGAACTATAATTTGGATTTGAAATCTTCTTCAGTTCAACAGCTATAACAAACTCACAGATGTGGCGCCATGTTTCATATGCTCGTGAGGAAGCAGGAATATTTTTCAACCATCTAGTTTTAGAAAATTTTAATGGGAATAATGAGCAACCTGTAACTTTTAAGAAATCTTCTCGTCGAGCAGGAGCATCATTAAACAAGTAATAAAGACTGCTAAACAATTTTTCCACTCCAGAACCAGATTTTTCAACCCCAGTTTTGAATGCCCCATGAACTGTATGCAGTCCACAAGAACCTATATTCAGCAGAGATTTTTTGAAATTCTTCTGAATTTCACGTGAGATTATTCTGTAAAACTTCCAATTTACATTAGGTTCATCCATTGACAATAGTAATAAATTTTCTTGTTTCAAATCGCAAATGCAATGGTGGAAATTTGACTTCAGCTCTAGAATGACCCAAGAATTCTGAAGTCAAATATCTTGTTTGAACTATGTCATTATTCCAGAATCTTATATATAAATCCATTTGTTTTGACTGCTTTTTCAGATTCAATGATTCATCAAATAGTAAGACAAATGTTTGTGAAGCTAAATTAGACATCAGTAGTTCTTGAAAACATGATGCAATACCGAACACACCTAGATATGCACACTTCTTTCTCCACATGTAAATTTTTAGCTATTTCACTATCAGGAAACATTCTTTGAAAAACTGCATTAATGTTTTCATTTGATTTGTAAGAATTGTGAGATTCCATAACTTTTTGTGTCCACAACACTTCAGCTGATAATACTTAGAATTTGAAGTGAAACTTTGAATGGTATTTAATTTTACTTCTGGAATTTGCAATTCTTGAGATGGAGAATCATTTTTTGGCGTTGTGGATCTTATAACTAAAAAAGCAATTTATAAAGAATTAGTTACAAAGAAAATGAAAATTTGTGGTTTTCTCTTAAGCAAGGCATTTTTGCTCAGTTACATCAAAGCATTTTTAAAAAAAGCAATTCCTTAATCAAAATTTATGCAGATCAAAACGCATTATTTTACTTAAGCTCAAGTACATAGATTCAGCCCTCGGACATTCGCAAAGTTATATTCCAGAATCCAATCTAATTAATAATCTTTAAAAAATTAGGGGCAATTCCTTTACGAAACAATTTTGCATTGCCCTCTATTTCAGCCAAAACATTGTTAAGCAATCTTTAATTTAAAACTTCTTAAATCGAAAGTGAAGAAGTAGTAATTTAATTAATTCCGTTAACTTATACTTTACAAAAAAGTAAAATAAAATAAAAAATTGAGTCTTACCTGGAGACTGGAAAAATCCTTTAATAGTTGAAGGTGTAGTTGATGATTGTACCATACTATCCTTATGCTTTTGGCTCTTCATATGACTTTTCAAACCAGCTTCGCCCATGTTCCCAATATCAAAACTTTTACCGCATAATTTGCAATATGCACGATTGATACTGATATCTTTTTGGACGCATGCCATATAATCGGTGTTTTTTAACCATAAATTATTGAATGAACATTTACCTGGCAATATAAATAATTTAAAATTCGGTATAGCTCTAAAAACGTGCAAACTACGTGGGGATCAGGATCGATGTGATCAGCTAGCAGAACAGTGTTGCCAGACTTTCTGGTGGCGCCTCCGCTGGATTTCAGAAAAAAATACGCTATTTTTAGTAAACGAAATGACTGATAAAATGAAAAACAAACTTAATTGAGATAGAATATAAACCTGAAAACTGTGAAGTCTACTTACAATTATGAAGTCTTCCAACGAAGAAGTATCCAAGCATGTCCAACTGTGATGATCGACAGTAGAATGTATGTGAAATCTGTGTCGACAATCGACAATCGAACAGTGTAGTGAAAAAGAAAGACGCTAGTGGTCCAGGAGCCAAGCTCACTTTGCACGCTCGCCCAAAGAGTAAACCAGAGGAGGTACACTGAACTTGGAAAGAAGCCTGATGAACCTCTTTAGTCCTC
This sequence comes from Rhysida immarginata, assembly GCA_023313115.1. Lineage (NCBI taxonomy): Eukaryota > Metazoa > Arthropoda > Chilopoda > Scolopendromorpha > Scolopendridae > Rhysida > Rhysida immarginata. Next base: position 3,618,413 of record JAHWFO010066747.1, on the reverse strand, counting down.
CAGACAATAAGTCCCAAGAAAGGACGAGAGTCAAATTGTAGATTGACGAATAGAGTCCCCAAAAATCAGCAGGATCCAATAGTTGGGGAAGACGGCCTTGTTAACGTCATCAAAGAAGACATCCAGGATACGGCGGGGTCTTCGAAACCTGAGGGGACCCTTAACAACGAGTGGATGGTCCAGAATATCAGAAGCCAGAGTATTTTTGTGATTCTCCATCTTGGGTAGCAAGTTCTTCATAAGTGTCTGGACAAAGGTGCCTATGTGGGTCATCCCCAAATCATCATAGATAGAGTGGCTGTTGGCAACTCTTCTGTCAAGTTGGGCAATGGATCGGAGAGCAACATTTTGGAAGGTTTGGAGTTCCTTCCACCTAGATTTGCAAATAGAAGCCCAAGCAGGCATTCCATGAAGCAAAATAGTACGAATCACAACCTTGTATATCAAGAATTTGTTATCCACGCCAAGAGCACTGTTTCGCCCTAGAAGTGCAATCAGACTGAACCTCGCTTTCTTTGCTTTGTTAAACGCATATTGGACTTGGTCGTTCCAGTTTAATTTGGAGTCGATCATGACACCAAGATATTTATAGCTTTTTACCCACTCAAGTTTCTTACCAAATAAGAAGAGGGGCTTTGGAGGGTTTTTGCATTTGCGAGTGATAAACATGTCCTTGCACTTTTTGACATTCAGCTTTAATCGCCACTTAGTGAACCAACTCTCGCACTGATGTAAAGCTTTTTGGAGTCGAGTAATGACATGTGCTGAGTTTCGTGCCCAGGTCATGATGGACCCGTCGTCAGCAAACATGTAAAGATTACAATTTGCAAACTTGGGGAAGTCATGGATAAAAAAGTTGAATAAGGCTGGCCCCAAGACAGAGCCTTGGGGTACACCAACATTAACATCGCAGGGTTCAGACAAGGAGTCCCCAACCTTAACACGAAAAGTCCTCTTTGACAGGAAGGAGCGAACCAGAGCAATTAGATCGTCAGGGAACCCGTAGGTAATCATTTTGTAAATGAGCCCATCATGCCAAACTTGGTCAAGGCCTTTTGGACGTCCAGGAAAACGAGACCACCACAGATAGAGAGGTTGAGAAAACCGTTTAAATCAGCAACGAGTCCATAACTGAAGCTGACAAGAGTGGCCTGGACGGAAGCCAAATTGCTCACTACGAATGAGGTTGTTTGCCTCGCAGTACTCGTTGAACCTCTTGAGTATAGTGCGCTCAAAGACCTTCGAAAGCATGGGCAACAAGCTAATGGGCCTATAACTTGTGGGAAGAGCAGGATTCAGTCCAGGTTTAGGAATGGTGATGATGACTGAGTCCTTCCAGGCACTAGGGAAATGGCCGCTAAGCCAGCAGTCATTCATGAGCTTAGTGATGATGTAGATAACACTGGGAAGCAAATTCTTGAGAGCACTGTTGGTAATGGTGTCGATGCCGGCTGCCTTTTTGCTATTCAAGCGCTTTATGATGTCCAATATCTCAGAAGTGCCAATGACATACCTATCAGACATGTCCTTGACCTTACGAGTGATATTGACCTGAATATCCTCTCTGGGCGTAGAAAATTGACTCATCAGTGAATCGGCGATAATTTATGCTTTGTCCTAGTCATTGCTAACGAAATCGCCATCCTCTGTAAGCAGAGGAGGGAGAACAATAGTCCTGTTGCTTTTAAGGGCCGTGACCATACTCCAGAGAGAGTTATCCTGGACTAACAGACTCTTAACTTTGTCGTTCCATCTTGATTCCTTAAATCCTTAATCTGATCACTTACCTTGCGGGATAGCCTTTGTACTTCGTCTTGAAGTGGAAAAAACCTGGTACGCTGCCAAAGTCTTCTGAAGTGGTTTTTTTCGTGGATGAGTTGCCTGAGTTTTGGAAAAGACCCCTCACTGGCCGCCGTGTTACCAACATTCGATGGTTTGAAAAACCTATAGTCTGCAAACCGTCCTGATATTCGACCCAGGGGTCGCCCGTTGGTCGGGTTTAGGTGCATGTCATCGGGGGTGATGGTTTTAATCGGTGCTGGCGACCTCGGGGTGATCGGCGTGTCGGGGATTACACACTGGATGTAAACCGACATGTTTACGTTTAATGAATTTTTTTCCACCACCATAAAATTTTAATGAATTTTTTTACCCCACATAAAAATTTTAATGAATTTTTTTCCACCACCATAAAATTTTAATGAATTTTTTTCCACCCCCATAAAATTTTAATGAATTTTTTTACCCCACATAAAAATTTTAAGGAATTTTTTTACCCCACATAAAAATTTTAAGGAATTTTTTTACCCCACATAAAAATTTTAAGGAATTTTTTTCCACCACCATAAAATTTTAATGAATTTTTTTACCCAACATGAAAATTTTAATGAATTTTTTTCCACCACCATAAAATTTTAATGAATTTTTTTCCACCACCATAAAATTTTAATGAATTTTTTTCCACCACCATAAAATTTTAATGAATTTTTTTACACCCACATGAAAATTTTAATGAATTTTTTTACACCCACATGAAAATTTTAAATTTCTTTAACATCTAACATACCAAGAGAATTTTTTAACTACCCATGCATCTACACGATTTTATTTCATTATAAATCATGTGTGTTTTACTTTTTTAAAAAACTTACATGATACAAATGAAAAAAAAAATTTCTTTTTTTTTAATAAATACCGTACAAGATCAACCTATTTGCACGAAAATTATACAAGGCTTTTTGATTTTTAAATTCTGTTAAGTTTAAATGGATGAATATATTTCCACACATCAGAAAGGCATGAACATCTAATACACGCCTGTGCATCATTTTCGTGGGAACATATTTCAGAAAATGAAAAGTGGATGGCGGCGGTGGGAAACAGTAAAAGGAAAGGATATTTATTAAAAACATTAAATGTAGAGAGATACCAAGAGAAAGAGAGATTGACCACACAGTTCATGAATGGAGTCTATCAAGATGTACCTTTTATATCTTCGTGAATTGCTTAGAGTTATAATTCTGTCCAAAAGCTTATTTATTACCACAGTAAAAAGGAAACATTCATTGTTCTAGTAAACAGATATTATACTTCAAACATTCATTTACCGTAATTCTACACATCTTTAATGACTATGTGTATTTTTAGATGAATGTTTTTTGTAAAAAAGCAACTCAGTGAATAAGAAAAGAGTTTACAGATGTATGAAGCGAAATGAATTGAGTGGGGGTTTTAAATGAATTCAATAATTTTACCATGTTTTTAACTTGTAAGAAACAAACGCATACTTGATGCATTAAAACCGAATAAAAGTTTCATTTCAGATTACCAAGAAGAATGAAATGATCTGTTAAGAATGCTGCAGCATGTCTGTCTGTATAAAATCCTATGGGTGTGTATATGAATGAATGAAAAAAGAGAGGAAATAATCTTACAAATTGCTGAAAGAGAAATGGTTTATGTGAGTATAAGTCAAGGGAAAGTAAAAGGGTATAGGCTTTGCATTACATGCATGGCGCACAAATATGTATGGAACACAAATTTGTCAAGTAAAGTGCATTATAAAAAAAATTCTTAAAAGCCAAAGAATTTTTTATTACAGAAATGTATGATAACCGAACAGAGCTGGCACTAGCAATTTCGCCGCCCCCATGCAGAATGCTTTTTTACCATTGCCATCCCAAACATTACCGTTGCTTGCCTTCTCCAAAAGTTTACCGCCCTGTGCACGTGCACCTATGTTAGAGCCAGTCCTGCAACCGAAATTCTTATGAATGACTATTTAAACATGATATTTGTAAGGTAACCACAGATAATGAGCAATTGTAGAAGGGGTGTTTTCTAAAATAGAAGCAAAAGCACTTTTATCTTGTTTATTTATTTATTCGGATGGATAACGACAAAGCTGTCATTCCTTTCTTTCAGGGAAACACTCTCAAAGTTTATCACATGAAAATTTCATGTTGTGATCATTTAAAACTGGTGTTTTCTGTGGAAAATAGAAAAAATTTGTCAAAAAAGTATGAATGAAACTGGATATTTA
>JAHWFO010066747.1:3573405-3604371 GCA_023313115.1 Rhysida immarginata | reverse complement strand
TTGTGTCTGAAGGTGTGGGAAGCTATTTAAATGATGTGCAAGTCATTCACTACGTTTACATGCACGTTTCGATCCGGATCGACTTGAGTCAATCCAAAATTGCCTCGCGTTTACATGCATCTAACTCGATCCGGATCGAGTCCGATAAGATGCCCTGTGGGTAAAGCTCTAGATTAGGAAAGTACGCCCGACTTTGTCATCTGCTACAAAATCCGCCATTGTTGGCTCAGTGGGCCTTTATCACTTGAATTACGGCTCTAAAATATACCTCTAAAATACGGCTGAAATTCAATTTTTTTAAATTTTTTCTTTAAATTTTTTTTTCAATTAAAAATTTCTATATATAAATAATAAGGTTGAGGTTATTTATAATGTTAACTATAATGTTATTTATATGTCAAGTTTTTGATTAATTTACCTCAATATAATAATCCTTAAAAACTTTTAAAATGCATTTGCATGTTTAAGTTTTTTATACTTATTTTTATGAAAATATAATTTTATACATTCTTATCAAAACATAATTTTAATAGATTTTATCAAATTAATTTTTAGATTTATATCAAAAACTTCAATTTAATTGTTTATTTAATTGTATTAAATAATAAAAATTATAAAATTACAATAAAATAATTTAATAAAATAGAAATTGTTAAATTGAAATTTTTGATATAAATATAATATTTAATTTGATAATTATAATTTGATAAAAAATTATTAAATTAAATTTTGATAATATAAAACTCCAATTGGATTGACAATTTGAAAATTTTTAATTAGGAAAAATGACATTTTGATAAAAAAGTTTACAAAAAGAAATTTAAACATGCAATGTATATTTTAAAATTTATTCATTATTTATAGATAATTATTGTGTTGAGGTATAAATCAACCAAGAATTTATTTTAGCTAAAATTTTCTATATTTTTTCTTTCAACCAAACAGCAAATTTAAAGTCGATCCGGATATTATTATTTGATTGACCTCTTTCCTGAGGCATACTTCCCTGGTTTCAAACCACCTCTTTCGACGGGATTGAACTCGATCCGGATCGGGATGTTGAAGCCTGTTTACATGCCACTTTTTGCAGGATTGACTTGAAACTTGTCTTTCGATCCGGATCGAAAGTGTGCATGTAAACGCAGTGATTATCATGTGACATTGGGCCAATCGATGATCTGTGAGGGGTGTCCGGATATTTTTGATCATATAGTGTATGTCACCTTAGGTTTTTGCCAGTCGTAACATGGCGAATGCTGCACTTCCGCTGGCACCAGTGAAATGAATAGGGCAATGCCAGTCTCTTTCTTTCATTTGTCTCCACTTCAAACAAGTTATTGGGTTCGGAAGTAACCAAAGATTACACTAGCCAGCAAAATTTTAAGATTTTTCTTGTAACAAAATGAAAGTGGGTGATTTTTGGTAGTATTATTTCTGCTGATTACGAATATAATTTTTGAATCTCTCTAGCACGCACAGCTTTCTTGTTTTACAATGAAACATTCTTAACTAATTCAGTGTTTGGGTCCTGGTAACATTCATTGCGGCCCCAAAATATGGATACTTTAACATTGTAGCCGCTTCTCTTCACACCCATTACTTTAACATACAGGGTGATTCAGTCAATTTCTGACCATTTCAGTACTATGATTTATTGACCCATTAATGTTTACAAACCTAGCATTTCAGTATGATATTTTAGGCAGTTCAGAGTTTTTATTCCCGTGGAAAAGTCTTGATGATATGGTCAATGTGGCCATCACGAACGTTTTGAACTGCTCGCAGCCGAATGGTGAAGTTGTTCATAACTCTATCCAGGATTTCTGCATCCACAAGGGTGCAGCAGTCGACGATGCCTTGTCGCAGCTGGTCTAGGGTTCTTGGTGCTGTAGTGAACACACTGTCTTTAAGGAACCCCCAGAGATAAAAATCACATGGGTTTAGGTCAGGACTCGTAGGTAGCCAAAGAAAGCCACCCCTAAATCATTCTGGAAACCTGTTTGAAACACGATTTCCGAAAGTTAGTGGTGTGAGGCCTAGCCCCATCCTGTTGAAACCATTTATGTCGAAGCGGTATACGCCTCCTTCGCAGCTCGGGGATGAAGAAGGTTTCCAACATGTTAAGGTAGTCCTGAGACGTCATGGTGCCCACAAAAAAAGAACGGACCAATGATGCCTCTTTTGGAAATCGCGCACCAAGCCATAATCTTTCGTAGATGAAGAGGTGACTTATGGATCTCATGAGGGTGCTGGGAACCCCAAAAACGAACGTTGTGTTTATTAACGTCACCTGACAGGTGGAAGAAGGCCTCATCTGACACCCACAGGTTGTCCACAATGTCCCGATTGGCTTCCATTTCTTCTCCAAACTCCATCGCAAATTGTTGTCGCATCTGTCTTCCAGTGTCTGTTAACTCCTGATAAACATGGATCTTATACGGGAACCGGTGTAAATCCTTTCTCAAAATTCGCCACGTCGTGGTATACGACAGCCCTTCTTCAGTGGATAGGCGGCGAACAGATTTTTTGGCAGGGGAATCTACCAACCTTGTGCCAACATTTTCGAGAACTTCGGCCGTTCGAACGCGAGCTTCGCTCCCGTCTTTTTTTGTGACACATCCAGTGGCACAAAATTGCTTGACAAAATCCATGATTGCATGCCTGCCTGGTGCGTCTCGAAACTTATACTCCTTCCGCAACTATCTTTGCACGGACACAGGCGATTTTGTCTCAAAATACCATTCGACAACCTTGCATTTCTGCTCTGTTGATAAAGCGGGCGCCATTTTTCAACAATACTATTTTCATGCAGCGCCGTTGCAACTATTTAGAAATTCCATATGGCGCTCATATTCTTTAATTGTTTATCCCTATTGGTCATTCGGGAGAAATGGTCAGAACTTGACTGAATCACCCGGTTGAAGTCTCGATGTGCATAACTTGGAAACGTGACGTGCAGAAAAAATCTAAAAGCAGATTCGGATCCTACCTACAAATTACAGGGTGACTAGCGACCGGGAAAAGTCAGGGAATTCTCTGTATCCTGGAATAGTCAGGGAATTTTTACAAAAAATCAAAGAACTTTACGAAATCAGCAAAAAAAAATGCGAAATAGGAACGAAAAATTTGAAAAATATTAATCATATGACCAGAGAAAAATCAGGGAATTTTACGAAATCGTTCGCGCTAGACACCCTGAAATTATTACTAAGAACATGGTCTGTGGTCTTTGTCACAAAAAGTGTGTTAACTCGTGTAGGAAGGGGTGGTTAACTTATATTGTGTGACATCTTAAAAGGGGGAGGAGTATAGAAAATGTGATGCAATGTGACATGTGGGGACGGAGGGGGGGGGGGGGAGTTGAAAATGCCAAAAACAGCGTGACGTATTTCTTGAAGGACATCTTGAAGGCTTTTTACTTTATTTCATTAGTTCATGGACATTTTATTTGCATGCAAGAATATGAAACTCTGGTCTAAATTACGGCGAAAGTAAGAAACTCCCCTACTTTGTTAATCGATTATCACACTCAGGGCTTAACTATACGGGATCTACGAGGGAAAGTAAGCTGACAGAAATTAAACAAATAAGAGTACTGACGTGAAACCTACTCATTGTACAGGGATTTTATGCGGAGAAGAAAAGTAGTTAACACATCAGCACTCTTTTTCGTTTCATTTTACTATCAATTTGTAACCTACTTACGACTTTGCCAGCACGTGTCCTAACATTGTCCATTACAGGGTTCCCACAGAAAATCTGTATCTCATTTCCCTGACTACCCTTGACTTTCCCTGACATCGATGGTCTCATTTCCCTGACCATTTCCATTTTTTTTCTCCCTACAACAGCTTTTCAGACACAATTTTACTATAATTGTTATTATTATTAATTGCCACATTATATAAAATTTGTATTAGCATCAGTATTACGAGGCTTGTTCAATAATATTAGCCTACTGGCCTATTTCCCTGAATTTCCCAGTAAGAGTCTCATTACCCTGACAAATGCATGAAAATAGCCCTTCTTCCCTGACCACGTTTCATTTCTCTGACTTTCCAGAATGTGGGAACCTTGCATTAACAATATTGAAACTTGTAATATGGAGTTAGATTTCATGAGCCTTGAAGCTGATTTTTATATTGAACTAGTTATATTGAACTATTGAAGAAGTATCCGAAAAGTTTTTTGCCATTACCACTTTCATCAAACAGAAATAAATTCTCGTCAACTCTTTAAAACACTTGTCAAAATTTAATTACAAAAGCACTATCATTGAAAAAAAAAGAAAAATAGTAAAAACTCCAAAAAATAATTTTATTATGAAAAATTTAAGAGTCAGTCTCCTTCACACATAAGTATCAATCTGTACTGCAAGAAAGCATGGTCCTTAGGGACTATTTCTTTCTTACTTAGCCTTAGTGGAGGTAGATCCATGTTTAAGTGATAATACTCGCTAGCTTTAAAATGACTCCTACAGTCCAATATTTTGGGCTCGGGATCTTTTGATCTTGTTAGAAAGGTTTTTGCCACTCGTGATTTGGAAGGTTTTTCATGGCGACGTCTTCCCTCTGGTGTCTTGTCTATCGTACACAAATTCTCATACAATCTTACTTTTACGGGGATATTCACCTGTGCGGCAGCCTTTTCCAGTATTTTGATTTTTACTTCCTCTGGCAGCTTTTCTATATCATTTTTCCCCTCAGACCATTGCACCGAAATACCTGGCTCGACGGTCGAGGCGAGCGTGGAGGTGACAGTCGAGATATTACTTTTAGCCTTTACCTGGCTTTTAGCAAACGTGGGAATGCGAAAATCTCGTGGCTTTAATGGTTGTGGCACGTGCTGCCGTGGATAGGCATCCGTATCCATCACTGAAAAAGCTGATTAAATCAAGGTTGAATATTATTTGATAACAGTTCAAATTAATTGATTCAAAGAAATTAGAAAACAATTTATCAAAAGTAATGAAAAAAATTATGTACCACATAGACACTTACGTTCGCTGTGAAAGTTAGATGTCTTTCCTGAATAAATTTGAAATTTAAATCGGATGTCCTAAAGAAAACAATTTCACTTAATAAAAGTTTAACTTAGCAAATAGGCTTAGTGAAAACATGCTTAGCAAAATTCCCTGAGTGAACCAAAGTTGTTTGTTTTCTAGTGGGGAATTGTCAATTCAAGGTCTTAAAGCTTATTCAAGGTCAATTTTACTTATATTCAAGGGAACCCGTCTCTGATCATTTTGTAGACAAGGTCCTCATGCTATACCTGGTCAAAAGCTTTACTGACATCGAGAAATACCACTCCACAGTACTTGGAGAGGTTCAGGGGGGTGCTCAGGTCTTCAACGAGCCTCCATATCTGCATCGGACAAGAGTGGGCAGCACGAAAGCCAAACTGCTCTTCCCGAAAAAGGTCATTTGCTAGAACAGTGGTCTTGGAATCTGACGAGAATCGTTTTCTCCAAAACTTCGGACATCGTGGGTAGCAGGCTAATAGGTCGGTAACTCGCCGGAATTGCAGGATTTTGCCCCTGCTTGGGGATACTCAAAACAATAGATTGCTTCCAAGCCACAGGGAAGTAAGAAAATTCCCAGCAGACGTTAATGATATTAGTGAGATAGTCAAGTTCTTCGGGAGATTTATAAGGGCGTTATTGCTCACCTTGTCTCTTCCTGGAGCCTTCTTCTTTTTCTGTTTACTTATGATGGTGGCGACCTCTCCAGCCTCGATGCTGTTCTTCGTTAAATGCTGTGGGACTTCATCAAATGCTGAGACAAATTCGAGTGCGCATGCCACCTTTATATACTATCTCAGTGATCCAATTTTTTCCACTCATTTGATCCACTAAAGTCTCTTTCATGTCCATTGGGCTGTTTGTTTTCTTTTTGAAGTGGTTGGTCAGAAATTAGACCAATCAGAACCAATATACAGGGTGCGTTTTATTTGAGTGTAGGACATTTACCACACTGGACATTAACCACACCGGACAATTGCCACACCGGATATTTACCACACCGGGCATTTACCACACCTAACTGCTTCAGTATCGTTCTTGTTCAGAGAAATTCTTGTAATTAATAACTATAAAAGAAAAACAACTAACTATTCACATACGGAAAATAAAACTAAAATAATGCTAGAGTGTAAAAATTAAATAATAACTTAAATACTTGTGTGAATAATAACTAATAATAAAAGAAATACGACAAAATTAAATATTTATTCAAGGTAAACAATAACATAAATTTGATGGTGTAGGACTTTCAATTCAATGGGAACCATAACTTTTTATTTTTTTTTCCTTTTCTTTATTTTTTCTGTTTTTGTTTTACGCTCAGGTTTCATGCCGTGGTTGCTTTTACCATCTAACGCAGAGCACGTGGCGAAGAGTTCAGGGTCTGGGATTGCAGCAACTATACATGGATGAGGAAACCGTAAGACACTTTTGCGGGATGATCATTGGATTGGCATTTCTGCCAGTCGAAGATGTAAAGTTTGGAGCTGATTATCTTTTGCAAAATGTGCCTGACTTTGCAGGACTCCAGGATTTGCTGGACTACTTCACTGGAACTTATGTGCAAGGTAATCGCCGGTCCCAGCCTCCACCTCAGCCCGACGGCACAATTTCCCAGGTGACGATCAGATCTGTTCCGCCTATGTTTCCGCCGGAGCTGTGGAATGTCCACCAAGCCACTCTCGGCGACGAGGATCGTACTAATAATTTTTGCGAGGGTTGGCATGCTTCTTTCTATAATTTGGTGGGGCATGCACATCCAACCATTTGGAAGGCGATCGAAAGTATAAGGAAAGATCAGAGTTTAGTTGAAGCTTCCTTCTTGAATGCATCTCGCGGGCAACCTCCGCGAAAGCGGATTAGACGTGCCGCGCAAGATCATCAGCGGCGGCTTAAGACCCTATGCATGGACTATGTGGCCGGTCGGAAGACACTGCCAGAATTTTTAATCGGTATAGGCCATGCTATCCGATTAATTTGAAAGTCTTGTTGTTATGTTATTGTTGAAAGTTTTATTGAAGATCATCACCATCATATTTATGTTATTGTTTACCTTGAATAAATATTTAATTTCCAGTATGTGATCAGTTTGTCGTATTTCTTTTATTATTAGTTATTATTCACATAGTATTTATGCTATTATTTATTTTTTACACTCTAATAATTTGTTGGATTCGTCAATAAATAGATAAATTCAAAGTTGTATAGATGAATTGAAAGTCCTACACCATCATATTTATTGAATTACAATTTTATTTATCTATTTATTTTAATTTAAAATAAAGATTTTTACAGAGCTTCATTTATTTTGTAAAAGTGTATGCCATATTTTACAATTTTATAATAGAGTGTCATAATATTTCTTTGTGAAAATTTTTTATAAAGATCGGTCGATGTTGATTCCTATTAATTCAACTTTTTTGGTGGATTTTCGAGCTTGATCTAGCGATGTTTCCATGCGAGCATCGGACGGGACCCGGGATGAAACCTTTATCACCACGCCGTCCAAAATCTTAATTCTTTATTATCTAATATTATCTTCGGCTTCGTTTATCCTGATGCATTAATTATGGTTCCGATTGAATTGAAAGTCCTACACCATCAAATTTATGTTATTGTTTACCTTGAATAAATATTTAATTTTGTCGTATTTCTTTTATTATTAGTTATTATTCACACAAGTATTTAAGTTATTATTTAATTTTAACACTCTAGCATTATTTTAGTTTTATTTTCCGTATGTGAATAGTTAGTTGTTTTTCTTTTATAGTTATTAATTACAAGAATTTCTCTGAACAAGAAAGATACTGAAGCAGTTAGGTGGGGTAAATGTCCGGTGTGGCAATTGTCCGGTGGTAAATATCCGGTGTGGTAAATGTCCGGTTCCCTTTTATTTTGGGGTAGCGATTTGCCCAACCCTCACCGCTGTCTGGTGGCATTACTTTTGCGAATACTTTCATTTTCAAGGAAGAAAAAAATACAACTGTAAAACATCATTCATACTAGTGATGTGCGATGGTAAAAATTTAACCATTGATGGTTTTGTTTCCATTGCCAAATTTCATGCTGATTGTTTTAATTGTTAATAAATTATTTTAACATATATATTATTTCTTCATTCATTACAAACATGTATTGCATTAGAGAAAAAAATAATTTTTATTCAAAAAAAATTTTTTTTCCAGGTTACAAAAAAATCCCTGACTTTTCCCGGTCGCTAGTAGGGATGTGCGATATTTTACGATATCGATAAATATCAGTAGTTTCCCCTTGCAATTTATCCCTAAATAAATCCGGTACTTAAAATAAAGTAAAATAAATGAAGTAACAAAATAAATTTAATTTTATTCTTTATTCTCATTTACTAACCTGAATAAAGAATAACCTTGATAACGACGAGCTTCGAGTCATGATACATCGCACACCATTAATTCATACAGGTTAGTTACAATAATAATTTACACTATGCAGAACCTGCTCTGCTGATCGGATTTGATGAAACTTGCAATATGCGTTATATAGACCATAAAGAAACATACGTGGTGCATAAAGCATGTGCTGGGCGATGTTGAAATCGATGTTTTTCATAACCGTTTAGTGATACTGTTACCAAATGGTAACATGCAATAAAAGCATCAAGTATAGCTAATAAAGCCCTCAGCTTTGCTGTTACTGTTCTTTGTGACCATTTGGACACATCAGTGATGTCATTTTTAACTAGTGCTGTCTCCTATTGACTGAAATATAAAAGAAACGTGGATTGAAATTTTGAGAATGAAGACTATGTACTCAGATGTGTGAGCGACCTCTGATCAGGTGCTATTTTCTATGTGAATACCTGTAGAAAGAAGTAACAGCATACTTTGTAAGTTGCATGTGAATTCATTCTTCATAATGTAAGATGTAGCAATGATAATGTATAGGGACATTTATTCAGCTAGTGAAACTCAAAAGAACATGTTACCATTTGGTAACACCGATTTCGTCAGTTTTCAAAATGGTGGTTATTTTGTTACCAAACGGTAACATTGTCCACTAAATATGTAGTTCTCATATAAGGAAACTTTCATTTTATTTATAAAAATAGGAAAATATATTTTTACTAACAATTCATTTTCTAAATTTTGCAGACTATGTTTTCCATTATTTTTTTTATGGAAGGGCAGATAAGCAGATTCTCAAACTTGTAGTTCCTATTTTCGCACTTCATTCTGATGGATCAGTTAGCTTTGATGATGAGGATCTGTAGATTTCTCAAACAAATCAATTGATCCTGATCAATACCCTAAAATCTTCAGATTTGTGATTCTGACAATGAATCTGATGTTGACGTTTCACGTCTAGCAAATCAAGAATTATTTATACTTGTGAAATGGGCAGACAATATATGTGTTATATTTGCGAGCACGTTCTGCAGACAAGAACCAAACAGTTCTGTATCACGATGGGGTAAAAAAAGCGAAAAAGGTTCCCATTGATTGCCCAGCTGTAGTCAAAGAGCACAACAAACATGTAAACAAATGGGTTATGTGGATAACCTGATAACATTGTACAGAAGACCAGCAAAAGCAAAACGATGGTACATACCGATTTTTAGATATCTACTTGTTTTTGCAATTGTAACTGCTTATCTGCTAAGCATGACTAGCAGTAGCAAACACCACTGAAGCAATTTCGTCTTCAAATTGTGGCTACTCTACGGAATTGTGGTAAACCAAAATATGGAAGACCCTCGAGTGAAGATCTAGTCATATCCCAACCCAAAATTCGAAAACCCATTCATCCCAGGCCAGATGACGATTCTAGATACGACCAAATTGCTCACTGACCTGTTCATTTCTGACACTCGAAGAAGATGTAAATACTATCAAAAAGGAACGAGCCGGCTTCGTTGTTAGAAGTTTGAGATGGTGCTCTGTTTGACAGGTGGAAAAAACTGCTTTATTATGTTCCACACAAAGGATGGCCATTAAATACGAAGAAAACTTAAATTTTTATATATTTATGCATTTTAATGGTATATTGTGCATATTCCCATTACACTTAAGATTTTTGTACATTTGGTTTATATTGTGTACGTGTGTGTGTGTTTGGAACATAGCGTAGAAAACTATTCCTTAAAGGGAAAATGTTACCATTTGGTCACAATTAATAATTTTAAAAATATTAAAAACAAATACATAAAACCACATAATAACTGTTATTTATTGCGATATTAATCCACTTTCTCAATTTAATAATTTTCCATTAGGGGGAACTATGTTTGAACATTAAAATAAAGTAAAATAAATGAAGTAACAAAAAACTAACCTGAATAAAGAATAACAACCTTGATAACGACGAGCTTCGAGTCATATGATACATCGCACATCACTAATTCATAAAATAATAATTTACACTATGCAGAACCTGCTCTGCTGATCGGATTTGATGAAACTTGCAATATGCGTTATATAGACCATAAAGAAACACATACGTGGTGCATAAAGTATGTGCTGGGCGATGTTGAAATCGATGTTTTTCATAATATCGATTATGGATGGTCGTAAATTTCCTTTCAAATTATTCCGATTATTCACACTCGGTGAAAAAAAAAAACTCGGCTAACTTCTGCGTTTGCTTCCAGCCAATCAGAAGCGAGAGCGCAGTGGCATTCTGGAGCAGCAGCAGCAGCCTTCATCAGAAGTAAACAATCTATCAGAAGATATTTGGGCTGACTCTGATCAGCAAGTTTTAAATGAGTCAGCAAGTAATTTCAAGCGCTGTTGGACCTATGCAAGAGACAAAGTTGCCAGGTTTGGCTTTTTTTTAGCCAAACTAGCTATTTTTTTCATGGACTGGCTTCTAAAAATCACAGTCTGGCTTTTCTCCGTTTTTTGACCAAATCTGGCTATTTTTAAAATAAAATAAAAATTATTCAACGTTGCTGCCACTAAAGAAGGCGAGGACGCTACCCTCTATGACGCCGATTCACGTCATAGAGGTGACACACATAGCCAACGAGAAAGACAGGCCTGGGCACTCAAAAATCACATGACCATAGTAGTCTGAAGTTGTGGTGAAAAACCCTCACCGGTGAGAATGACGACGTAATTTCTCTAACCTAACAGTCTTTTTCTCGGTGAGGACGGTTAGACTAACCGGTTAGGCATAACAGCACTAACTAGCGTTTTCGACTGCGTTAAAATGACGTCTGAGTTTTCTCACCGGGATTTCTGAGTCAGAATTTTGCATTAACCGATGAGAGTTTTTGACATCATCCTGAGCAAAAATCCAAATTTTATTGTCTCCATCTTGGATTTTAATCGTGTTTTTGTTGTTCATACTACTGTGATCAGGTGATCTTTGAGTGCCCAAGCCAGTCTTTCTCGTTGGCTACGGGTGACACCTGTCTTAACAGCTGTCTCGCTGCTATCTTAAGAACAGTTCATCGACGATCAACCAAACGCATAAACGATCAGGAAAGATTTTTTAGATGTTTTCTTTTCAAGATTTTTTTTTAAATTTAGTTTGCCTTTTTTATTAAATCGCGTCTTTTTTTTAGTGGTAGTGAATTTGGTAATATTGCTACATGAGGTCGTTAAGGGAATTGGCTTTTTTTGTAGCTAAGTTGGCCTCTACATCACATCCAGAGCTGGCACTATGATGAACAGAGAATGTAGCAAGAAAAGAAAACCCTTTGGATTGGTGGCAGAACTGTAGTCTAAGTAACACCATGAAAATCCTTGTGAAGCAAAACTTATGTATACCCGCTACATCTGTTCCGTCTGAGCGAATTTTTTCGAAAGCCCGCACATTGATTTCAGCTAAACAAAATTCATTGAAACCAAAAAATATTCACATGATTCTATTTTTTAAACAAAAATATGCAATAAAGCAATAGTTTAGTTTAATGCTTTCAGTTTAATGCTATTTTCTTTTAACTAGGTTAAAAAGTAACCTAAAAGAAGTGTTTTATTTTAGTTTCGAAAATCGATGTTTTTGGCAAACACCGATGGCAGAAACATTGATGTTTTCCCAACACTGCCCGGGTTAATTACACTTGTAGGTAAACAGAACAATCTCAAAAAATCAAATTATATCTCCCAATTGTTTAAATGATAACTGAATCAATACAACACAGAGCAAAGGGACTATCCATTCTTCGAAAAATACGAAAAACAGGAATTCTAGGTAATATACCGGAACTTTATCTAAACTCTTTCTTGACTTGCCTCACCACTGCGGAGCATCACCAGATCCTTTAGACTCAAGTTTTTCTTGCTCTTGACGTAGAAGCTCTTGCATTATTCAAAA
The DNA here is from genome assembly GCA_023313115.1 of Rhysida immarginata. Classification (NCBI taxonomy): domain Eukaryota; kingdom Metazoa; phylum Arthropoda; class Chilopoda; order Scolopendromorpha; family Scolopendridae; genus Rhysida; species Rhysida immarginata. The sequence continues at coordinate 3,592,055 of JAHWFO010066747.1, read as the reverse complement.
CTCTCGTTGTTCAAATGTTTCAAATCCCCGTGTAGCTTTTTCTGTTTTAGTTGCAGAGTTTCTCTGACCAATACTCGTTCTTTCTCTTTCCTTTTCAGGCACATAAATTTTTGCCAGTCGTCTCAATAGGGATCTCAAGGGAGTCACTCGTGACTTTTTACCGCATCAATAGACTGTGTCTTACTGATGTTCTGTCACTGCATCATCATTTTATGCTCATTATTAATAATTCTTAATAATAATGCTCACAGAATACAGTCAAAATGTATTTTTATGAAATGTTTGGATCTGATGTGCTACCAAATAAGCTAGGTGATAACCCCAGCGTGGCTCTGACTTTTTTTTGGATTAAATTTAGCAATATCTTAAAAATAACACACATGAAAACGCTTAGCATTAATACAGTAAAAATTCTGAATGAAAATTCGAGACAAATTTTTTTAAAAGGCTCACAATGGTTGGACCTCACCAAGGATGCCAATGCTAGTCTAAATAATTTCTCACTTACGTAATCTTACTTCAGATGTACACTTGATGTTGTTGCAATTCCCACTCTTCTCTCGATGTCTTGAAGCAAAACTTGGCCTTTCATCACTTTGTGTAGTCTAGCGGTGGCCAATTCTTCTATTTACTTGCTTACAAATTTGGTCAATACAGCACTTGCTTACTAATTTGGTCAATTTGTCGTCTTTCCACTCTTTCTCAGTAGTCTGCTAACTCTCCATTATCTCCAGTTACTGATCATTCTTAAAGATTTCCAAGAAATTGTTAAGTACTAAGAACTCTTTTTTCTAAGAAATGCCTAAATAACAGGAATTCTATGCATTGTTACAAATTGAAATTTATCTATATTGCACAAACTTTGCCTTGCATTATTGATCATGAGATATATATTGTTGTCCCACGCAGAGTGTTTATGAATTGTGTGCAGAATTCCTATTGTTATACAAACTTCGCCTTACATTGTTGGTCATGAGATATTACTCATTAATTTGCCTTGCCATGAACATCGGTTTTTTATCAATAATTATTTTTTTTTCGAAATCTGAGGTAAACAGTGACCTTCCTCATGGTTTGAAGATCAAGTATGCAAAATTTCATCAAGATCGGAATAAAACTGTAGATTTGTATAAGAAACAAACAAACAAACATTCTTCTTTTATACAGGGTGATTATAAAGTCACCATACATTTTGGTGAAAAATCCGTATTACTGCAGCTATTCCAGTATGCATCAACCAGATATCATACCAGGTCACATTCAGGCATAGCTCCCAGGATTCCACCATGATCCCGAAAACATTGCACAACATAGCTGGTGTAATATCTCGACATGTTGGATCAATTGCTGGATCTTGACTGTCAGTGGGAGATGATGGGATTTTGGATACCGTTGTGTTCCAACAGGATGGGACACCACCCCATTTTGCCAATGTCGTTCGGGACTACCTGAATCGCGCATTCCCAGGCAGATGGATTGGTCGAGGCTCGCCAAGATTGTGAGCTTCACAGTCCCTAGATTTGACCTCCGTGAATTTCTTTGCGTGGGGTTTTATCAAGTCCAAAGTGTACCAGATCAAGATCACACACCATTGTACAGCTGAAATAACGGACTACAGCCGCGGTGGAGGACATTACGCCGGCTATGTTGTGCAATATTCTGGGAGCTGTGCCGGGATGTGGAAGGGGGACATACTGAAATGTACTAAGAATGTGTCCTGGTATGAAATCTGGTTGATGCATACTGGAATTGCTGCAATAAAACGGATTTTTCACCAAAATGTATCGTGACTTTATAATTACTCTGTATATAGAAAGATTTCAGGTGTTTGCTTAGGTGTTAACAATTACGATTTTTGAAATTTGAATTAACTATTTAAAAAAAATACAAACATTCTAAGAAGCAGGTTTAATCATGGCGTAGATGTACAATTATTAATGTACTAGCAATATTACCCTGCTTCACCAAGGTGGAAAAGATGCATTGAGTAATATTTTTTAACGATTGTTTGTTATGTTAGTTTTGTTTTGTTTATTTGGTAAGTAGATACATAGCATTTGCCCGGGGCCAGTATGCCCATTGGGAGAATTGGGTAAGCTAGCGGGTTGGGGATGTGTAGTTGTCACGGAATTCCGTCGCCAATACGAATTCCAGTGACGGAATCAAGCGCTTTCCCTCTCGGGTTTTCTATGCGTCAGGGAGGAGAAAGGAGCGACGTAAAGCTCGTCGTCTTCAACGTCAGGTGCATCGTCAGCAGGAGAGGACGAATAAGAGCGGAGAGGAAGTTTTGAGTGGAGACGACGAACGGGATCGACAGAAGAGGAGTTGCTTGAGAGGAGCCGTATGGAGCACACGAGACGAGGAATCGAGGAGTCCGGTTAATGCAATTTCGAGGAACGAGACCGGGTTCGCAGCGTGGAGCACCAAGCAGGGATACGCCCAAGCAAGGGCGACGACGACGGCGTCTCCGACGGACGACGAGCCTCGTACGTCGACGAGCGTGGCGTCGGGCGAGAACTCCGCTACAACGAAGTCCTCAACGTTGGTACGTGGCAGGAGTTTTGCGGAGTATCTTCTATCACCCGGAGCTGTTCATTTTCCCGAGCTACAACGTTGGACTATCAGGACGGGCGTTAATTTCCTGGTGAGTGCAGATTTTCACGTAGGTTTGTGCGCTCGTCAGGCACGTTCTGTTTTTCCGGAACTTGGCTATTACGAGTTACGTTATTCCGCTACTGTGCATGGATTGTGGCCATGCGGCCTATCGTCGTATGTTTGGCACGATATGGGTTTTGTTTTCGCAAAGAGAAGACAGTAGAAGGTATACCTGACCATTTGAATTAAGACATTCTCTTCACTAACTTAATTCTTGCTACTCGGTCTTCAGCAACGAATTCTATGCGGAAGAACTTTCTTTAGTCTTGTTTCCGTTTTCATGACATTTTGCATTCTCCATTTTTGTCAGAATATTTCCTCGACTGTGGGCGGACTTCAACCGGAAAAGTGACTTTAAATAAATATACTTACCGAATTGTGACTTTATTGGCCCTAGAGCCTCAGTGTAATACTTTAATTATTCCAATGCAATTTTTGAGTCCAAATGTGCTTTCCCATGTTTGAAGGATTGGGAGGATGAGGATAAGCAATAGTTCTATCCTTTTCCAGTTTGTGCTTTCTAATAAGTGCTTATATTTAAATTTGTGCTATTGCGTATTTACCTCATTAGCAGGAATGTGATATTTATCTGTGACTTACTGCGCAGCTATTTATTTATTTATGTTTAAAACAGTGTTACCATTATCGGTGTCTGAAACTGGATGTGAATTGTGACACGTGAAGTTTTCTTGTTGAATTATTTATTTTGAATTTGTGGATGCGGCGCCCAAGAGGCGTTATTAATGTTATAAATTCATTTCACGAATTGTGTAGTGATTAGTTTACTTTTGCTTTTCTTTAGGTATAAGTTTTACCTTAGCAAATTACATTTCTTTTTATTTATTTATTCATAATAAACATTCTGTGTTTTTTTTTATGAAATTCGCCTTATGTCCATGAATGTTTTGTTCCACTGCGTACACTCTCTAGGTTATCTATTTTTATTCATGACAGTAGTATCTCTTAATGAAGCATTTAAAGGTGGAGATGTTGTGTGCAAGGCAGAGATCGTGGGGTAATGTGGACAGAATTTGATATACTTTTTAGTTGGTAGTTGCGGTTAATGCAAGGGAATCGTAGAAAGTTAGAAAGACGTGTTTTGTAAGGTGGGGAAGTAGGTGTTGTGAACAAATGCTGGGGGAGGGATGTTATAACGTGGTTGTTGAGTGCTTTGTATATAAAGATTGCTAAGTTTGTGGTATAGAGTTGGTGAATTGGGGTTATACCAATGGTGTGAAAAAGATCTAGCACAGGGGCAGATTTGGGCAGCTTAAGAGCGATACGAACAAACCATTTTTGTAGCCTGAGTAAGCGGAGTAAATTGAGTTTTGTAGTTGAGCCTCAGAATTGAAGGCCATAGGAAAGGGAGGGGTGAATCAGAGTGTTGTATAATAGAAGGAGGATTTTTGGGGGGAGATAGTGGAGGCGGGAGAAAAGACCTAGACGTTGATTTAGAGTCGTGGCTAAAGTTTTAATGTGGGTGTCCCAGGAGAGGTTATGGGTTAGGTGAATACGTAAGTATTTGAAGGATTTGGACGGTGAGATCTGTTGGGAGTTATATGATATCGAAAAGTCCTTTATATCGAATTTTTTATTATGCTGGTAGAAGATAACGTATTGGGTTTTGTCTAGATTAAGGGAGAGATGATTAATAGTATTCCAAAATAAAAGTTTATCTAGGACTAGGAAAGGTACCCAGCGTTCCCCGGGATAATTACACTTGTAGGTAAACAGAACAATCTCAAAAAATTAAATTAAATTTTGCAATATCTTAAAAATAAACACATGAAAATGCTTAGAATCAATACAGTAAAAATTCTTAATGAAAATACAAAAAAAAAATTTAAAGGCTCACAATGGATGGACCTCTCCAATGATTTCTTGCTCACGTAATCTTACTTCAGATGTATACTTGATGTTGTTGGAATTTGCACTCTTCTCTCGATGTGTTGAAGCAAAACTTGGCCATTCATCACTTTGTGTAGTCTAGCGGTGGCCAATTCTTCTATTTATTTGCTTCCGATTTGCTCAACACAGCACGGAGCTAACTCTTCATTATCTCCAGTTACTAATCATTCTTAAAGATTTTCAAGAAATTGTTAAATACTAAGAACTCTTTTTTCTAAGAAAAGCCTAAATAACAGGAATTCTATGCATTGTTACAAATTGAAACTTATCCATACTGCATCATCATCTTATGTTCATTTTTATAATTCTTGGAAAGGATTGCTTTATCATTGCATCATCATTTTGTGCTCATTGTTATTGGTGAATTGCGCGTTGATACCATTGTTAATGCGAACACGACGGGCCTATTGTTGCAGAAACTTTGCCTTGCATTATTGGTCATGAGATATCTGTTGCTGGTCCGAGCGTAGTGTGAATTGCGTGTTGACAACATTGTTGATACCTATTGTTGCACAAACTTTGCCTTGCATTGTTGGTCATGAGATATTTCTCATTAATATGCCCTGGCATGATCGTGAATATCGATTTTTTATCGATAATTATTATTTTTTCGAAATCGGAGGTAGACAGTGACTTTCCTCGTACTTTGAAGGCCAAGTATGCAAAATTTCATCAAGATAGGAATAAAACTGTAGATTTGTATAAGAAATAAACAAACCCACAAACAAACATCAATCTTTATATATATAGAAGACTAGCAAAGATACCCGGCGTTGCCCGGGATAATTACACTTGGAGGTAAACAGAGCAATCGCAAAAAATTGAATTAAATTTTGCAATATCTTAAAAATAAACACTTGAAAATGCTTTGAATTAATACAGTAAAAATTCTTCATGAAAATTCGAAAAAAATTTTTTTAAAGGCTCACAATTGCTGGACCTCTCCAAGGATGCCACTGCTAGTCTGAATAATTTCTTACTCACGTAATCTTACCTCAGATGTACACATGATGTTGTTGTAATTTCCACTCTTCTCTCGATGGGTTGAAGCAAAACTTGGCCATTCATCACTTTGTGCAGACTAGCTTTCGCCGATTCTTCTATTTACTTGCTTCCCATTTGCTCAATACATCACGGAGCTAAAGGAGTGCTTCCTCTGTCGTCTTTCCACTCTTTCTCAATAGTCTGCTGACTCTCCATTATCTCCAGTTACTGATCATTTTTAAAGATTTTCAAGAAATTGTTAAGTACTAGACACTCTCTTTTCTAAGAAAAGCCTGAATAACAGTAATTCTATGCATTGTTACAAATTGAAACTTATCCATATTGCATCATCATTTTATGTTCATTGTTATAATTCTTGGAAATATTGCTTTAATATTACATCATCATTCTGTGCTCATTGTTATTGGTGAATTGCGCGTTGATACCATTGTTGCACAAACTTTGCCTTGCATTGTTGGTCATGAGATATTTCTCATTAATATGCCTTGCCATAACCATGAATATCGATTGTTTATCGATATTTATTATTTTTCCGAAATCTGAGGTACACAGTGACCTTCCTCATGCTTTGAAGGTCAAGTATGCAAAATTTCATCACGATCGGAATAAAACTGTAGATTTGTATAAAATACAAACAAAGCCACAAACAAACACCCTTCTTCTTTCTATCTTTCTACTTGTATATATATAAAGAAGGATGTTTGTGGGCCTGTTTGTTTGTTTGTGGGTTTGCTTGTTTCTTACGCAAATCTACAGTTTTATACCGATCTTGATGAAATTTTGTATACTTGATCTTCAAAGCATGAGGAAGGCCACTGTCTACCTCAGATACTTACTTACTTACTTACTTACTTTTCAAACCCGCTTATCCGTTAGGGTCGCGGGTGCAGCAGCCCTATGGAGGATCTCCAGCGATCGCGATCTTCCGCCATCAGGCGCATGTCCTCCCTGGTAATATCCAAGCGACTCGAACCCAGATTCTCCAGGTAGTCTAGCCACCTGGTTCTAGGCCGACCCCTTGGTCTCTTACCCACCGGCTTGGAAAATAACAACTGCCTAGGAAGACTAGTTTGCGGCATCCGAATCACGTGGCCATACCAGCGCAACTGAGACCTCTCAATGCGGAGAAGTAGTGGCTCAACACCTAAAGATTCCCTTATTGTATTGCTGTACACTCTATCTAGTAGGGTAACACCTGCAACACCTCTCAGAAATCTCATTTCGGCCGCTTGTACCCGCGATCGCACTCTTTCGGTCATTACCCAAGCCTCATGACCATAGGTGAGAATGGGGACAAAGATGGATTTGAAGACGGAGAGCTTAGCTTTGTTACTCAGCTCGCGTTTCGTTGGTCTACCTCAGATTTCGAAAAAATAATACTTATTGATAAAAAATTGATATTCATGGTTATGGCAGGGCATATTAATGAGAAATATCTGATGACCAAGATTGCAAGGCAAAGTTTCTGCAACAATGGGTGTCAACAATGGTACAAACAGGCAATGCACAAACACTCTGCACGGACCAACAATATATATCTCATGACCAACAATGAAAGGCAAAGTTTGTGCAACAAGAAGTATCTACAATGGTATCAACACGCAATTCACCAATAACAATGAGCACAAAATGATGATGCAATGATAGAAAGTTCTATTTAAAGAATTATAACAATGAACATAAATTGATGATGCAATGATAGAACATTCGTTTCCCAGGATTAGTAACAATGAACAGGAAATGGATATAATAGACGATATAGAGGGCAGTCTCTCTCGATGAGGCAAAGGAGATACACGTGTCTTCCTTCAGCTCCCTAACAAGCGTTCAGACGATTGGGAAAAGTGTGTATATGTTTCTTTATGTGTGTATGCGTGTGTGTTTGTGTGTTTGCACGTTTTAGCAGTGCATAACCTATTACAGTTTATTTTCAAAAAACACATCAGGTTATTTGAGATTGTTCTGTTTACCTACTGTGTAATTATCCCAGGCAACGCCGGGTCCTCTGCTAGTTATATATATAGATAGAAGATTAGGTTGAATGATTCTTGAATTGCTCGCAATGAAACGTCGGCACATGATATTGTTGCATCATCGGCATATAGTAATAAAGGCAAGTGGGGATGTTATGTGAGAAATGGTCGTTTATGAAGGTTAAAAAGGAGGGGGGACAGAGTGGAGCCTTGGGGAACGCCGATGTTGCGGGTGATTGTTGAAAAGGATATGTTATTTAGATGGAGGGTGTAATGACGATTTGATAGAAAGCTAGAAAGCCAGTCAAGGGGTTGGCCTCGTATAATATAGAGTTGAAAAAGTTTGTATAAAAGGAGATCATGAGGAATAGAATCGAATTGTTTAGAGTAGTCGATGAATAGAGAGACATCGAATTTGTTGTTGGCCATGTTGTAGATGATATATTCTGAAAGTTCGAAAAAGGTAGTAGAAGTGCTTCTCTTAGGTATGAAGCCATGTTGGGAAAGGAAGAGGAGATTATTTGAAAAAACGTAGGAAGATAGGTGAGAGTAAAAGAGGTTTTCAAAGATTTTGGCAAAAAGGGAAGAATGGAAATTGGGCAGTAGTTAGAGAAATTGGATGAGTCACCTTTCTTGAAAATTGGGGTGATTTGTGCTGTTCGAAGACAAGAGAGGGATATGCCTTGAGTAAGGGAGATGCTGACTAGGTGAGACAAGGGAATAGAAAATTCGGAGCTTGCTTGGATTAAGATGTTGGAACTGATGCCTAGAGAATTGGGGCGGTTTGAAAGTTTCAGTCGATTAATGGTGGGTAATGTTTCTTCAGGTGAGGCAGGAGAAATAAAGAATGAAGTTGAGTTTACTGGAACTGGAAAAGGGTATACTGAAAGGGGAGTGGGCTGGGAAGGAGCTGGTGGAAGTAAAGTTTCTAAAAAGTTAGTTAAGAGGGTGGGGTTGATGGAGCTGGGGTCGGAGAGTGGGAGGATAAGGGGAGAAGATCCATGTATTAGATTTTTTATTGTTTTCCATTTAGATTTAGTAGTGGTGACTTTCTTGAAGAATTGGTCGAAGTAATTGGCTTTTGCCCGCTTGATGATTTTACCGGTGGAGTTGGAGAAATGCAAGAAAATGAGAAACAGTCTAGAAAGTCTTCTCTAAACCTTTCATAAACATTTTAAACCAAAAATGATGATTTATGAACAATGAACAAAATAAAATTAAATTATATGTACAAAAGTAAATAACGAAAAAAAATTGATAAGATAAATGAATCAGGCAAGCTGGGCATGGATTGTCAAAAGTAGTTTGATTTAAATCCATTTCGGTAAACAATGTTATATGTCTTCCGCTGTGGCGCAAAAACGTGTAGATTTCGACAGCTGAACACGCGGGAGGAAGCAATGGGTGAGGTCAAAAATGCTAACACCTGATTGAGGTAGTGAAAAAAATCATTGTATCAAAATCAAGCAAATATAATTCAATTCACATGTTACCTGTATGAACGATACTTTAAAAGAATTAATTTTCAACAAATATGTACTCTGTAAGCGTGAACAATAGTCACATAAACATATGCACCAAAATCTTGCATAATTGACTCCTATAGTTGATGCGCAAAACCTACACTAACACTCTTATTCATACAAGCAACATAATTCAATCATGAATATCAACAAGTCTTTTAAACAATATTATTCAGATTAATTATGCACTACTGACTATGCAAATTTCTATTAATTTAAATAATTAACTATTCATCCTGTAAACAACTGCGCCAATGTGGCACCCGTCTTTTATTCTAAAAAATACAATACAATACAATCCTGTCGACTGCGCCAATATTTGGGACTTGGGACTCAATTGGAAAAACAATTAATTGAGAATTTCACTGCGCCCAAAATGTGGCGTCCGTTTCCATAAAAATATCTGCAATCGTGACTTAAAATGCTAAACAAGGATCAGGTGCTCAAATGCAGTGGGGTTCAGTGATCCAACTAGCCCGATGTTCTACACAAATTAAAATATCGTACCTGGCCCACAGGCCCGGCTAGAGAGGTAGTGCAGTTAGAGAACAATAGGTTTTAGAATAATTATCTCTCAATTATAACCCTTTCCTTTAAACGATTAATTTTCCTTCCCTTAATCTTATACTATTTCAATTTCTGGAAACTGGAATTACCCTCTATTATAATTAATATCAATTGACACGGACACTCTTTTAAAGTTAAATAAGATAAATAAAGTGAAAAACGGCCATGGAAAATGATGGGATTGTCATCGAGATTTACCCGTTCTGGACATCAATAAAGGTGCAGCGTGCTGGCATCGGCATCTTGTTGGGCTCAGTGGCGGGAGACTAAGTGGGGAGTGGTCTGACTGATTCTTGGACTCTAGGCACGACTCACGCTGGAGTTATTCTCGGCCTCTGATCGACGGTTCGCTCGGTGGTGCTTCTACGTCCTCTGCGACGGAGGCAGCTCGATCCGGCCCTCATACGGTTAGTTTTTCTGGCATCCTTTAATTCTTCCTCAGACTGTCTATGGTTTCTCCAGTTTGGCATATAGTCATTCGTACAGCTGCTACACTTTCTACTTCAATTACTATGGAAAATCCTTCATCTCAGACAATTACGGCAAATGTCTAACCCAAACATTTCCGACAATCATTCTCTTTTAGATGAATTTCTCGCATATACTTCTTATAGCTGTGCTAAAACAGAATCTACTGCAAACAGTTCTAGCACATCTTACTACAGTCGCTTCCAAGACACAACTCTATTTTTCTTCTTTCCAAACGTCTCTACAGACAATGGTTGTTATTAACCGCGTCAGCGACATTCAAACCTTGAAATTATTTATTTAAAAGCTATTGATAATAGCGGGAAGGTAACATTCTCCTGATAACGTAAAATATGCATGCTGTAATCGGTTCTTGGACTTTGAATACTAGGGAGAGGCGAGCATTGCTGTCAATATCTTTTGGCCCTCCCCTTCGACTTCTCGGTATCCTGTCAAGAAAATTAAAACGCTGGCCAAGGATTTTATTATAATACAACTCCAACCGCAGATCTTAACTATTATCTTATCTTCATTCTAAAATAAAATTATTTAAATTCGTAGTCCCACATACAATCGATCTTTTTTCATGTCGATCAATCAAAAGATCGATCGTTCTCTTAGCTCAGCCAATCAGATGGATTTTTAAATCTCTGGTCTGAACTAAGATTTATGTTTATGCCTTCTCATTGGCCGTTTCATTTAAATCATTCTAATTTAGCAGCTGTTGTGTTGCTGCTATATCTCAAGTTAATTTACTGTTGAATAAGACTCCTCGCAAGTGTCATGAGTTCTACGATTTCCTCACATTGATGTTGCCTTCTTGTGCGAAACCCATCTCAAACAGAGTAAGGCTTTCAATCTACCAGAGTACTATGTTTACCGGAAAGTTGGCCCCCTAAAAAAGCTTCAGATCCAGGCTCTGGTGGGATAGTTATTGTTGTAAAAAGAGGTATTAATCACACTAAGATTGTCACACCTAACCTTGTCAATATGGAAGCAGTTTCCATTGTCATCAAAGATGCTGATGTTGGAGAGGTCAGGTTTACTTCCCTATTCAACCCACCCAGGCACAAGTTAGATCCTCGCAACTTGGATGAACTACTGTCTAGGCCCACCCCAGTCGATGTGGCGAGTGATTTGAATGCGAAACACCCACACTGGAACTCCAGATGCACTAATCAAAGTGGCTTGGTACTTTATAGGTGCATGGTAGATCAGATCGAAACTTCCGTTATTGGCCCTCTTGAAGATGCATACTACTGTGATCACTCACCCGCTAGTGATGTACTCGACATTGCTGTTCTCAAGGGGTTTTTCAAACCCTAAAATATTTTTACAGTAAATGCCTTATCATCTGATCACCTACCAGTTGCACTAAATTTTGAGGGGATAAATATCGACCTGAGAATAAATCTTCGTTATAAGCAGGACTGGAAATTTTTTAGAGAACTTATGAACGACAGTAGCATTTCCTATCAGGATCCCGTCACCAGCAGTGACATTGACGAACATATAAAAAAGGTCACTGACTCCATCAAGATGGCTACAAATGCTAGTTCTACTCCGGTGGATTGCAAGCGGCCAGACCATCTGGAACTTCCTCCCTCCATCAGGCAACTCATCCACAAAAAAAAACACTTCAGAAGACTTTGGCAGCCTACCAGGTTTCTCCACTTCAATACGAAGTACAACAGGCTATCCCACAAGGTAAGTGATCAGATTAAGGACTTAAGGAATCAAAGATGGAACGACAAAGTTAAAAGTCTGTCCGTCCAGGATAACTCTCTCTAGAGTATGGTCAGGGCCCTTAAAAGCAACAGGACTATTGTTCTCCCTCTTCTGCTTACAGAGGGTGGCGATTTCGTTAGCAATGACCAGGACAAAGCACAAATTATCGCCGATTCACTGATGAGCCAATTCTCTATGCCCAAAGAGGATGATCTGGTCAATATGATTCGTAAGGTCAAGGCACGTGTGTGCTATGTATGGCCACACAGCACGCTCTTGGCTTTCCTGATGTCATTGGCACCTCTGAGATATTGGACATCATAAAGCGCCTGAAAAGCAAAAAGGTAGCCGGCATCGACACCATTACCAACTGTGCTCTCCAGAATTTGCCTCCCAGTGTTATCTGCATCATCACCAAGGTCATGAATGACTGCTGGCTTAGCGGCCATTTTCCTTGTGCCTGGAAGGACTCAGTCATCATCACCATTCCTAAACCTATTGGGGATCCTGCTCTTCTCACAAGTTATAGGCCCATTAGCTTGTTGCCTATGCTTTCGAAGGTCTTTGAGCGTAATATACTCAAGAGGTTCAACGAGTACTGCGAGGCAAACAACCTCATTCGTAGTGAGCAATTTGGCTTCCGTCTAGGCCACTCTTGTCAGCTTCAGTTATGGAGGCTCGTTGCTGATTTAAACGGTCCTCTCAACCTTTGTATGTTTGGTGGTCTCGTTTTCCTCGATGTCCAAAAGGCCTTTGACCAAGTCTGGCATGATGGGCTCTTTTACAAAATGATTACCTACGGGTTCCCTGACGATCTAATTGCTCTGGTTCGTTTCTTCCTGTCAAAGAGGACTTTTCGTGTTAAGGTTGGGGACTCCTTGTCTGAACCCTGCGATGTTAATGTTGGTGTACCCCAAGGCTCCGTCTTAGGGCCAGCCTTATTCAACTTCTCTATCCATGACTTCCCCAAGTTTGCAAAGTGTAATCTTTACATGTTTGCTGACGACGGTTCCGTCATGACCTGGGCCACGAAACCCAGCACATGTCATCACTCGACTACAAAAAGCTTTACATCAGTGCGAGAGCTGGTTCACTAAGTGGCGATTAAAGCTGAATATCACAAAATGCAAGGTCATGTTTTTCACTGGCAAATGCAAAAACCCTCCAAAACCCCTCTTCCTATTTGGCAAGAAACTTGAGTGGGTAAAAAGCTATAAATATCTTGGTGTCATGATCGACTCCAAACTAAACTGGAACGACCAAGTCCAATACGCGCTCAACAAGGCAAAGAAAGCGAAGTTCAGTTTGATTGCACTTCTGGGGCAAAACAGCGCTCTTGGTATAGATAACAAACTCTTGATATGCAAGGTTGTGATTCGTACTATTTTGCTTCATGGAATGCCTGCTTGGGCTTCTATTTGCAAATCTAGGTGGAAGGATCTCCAGACCTTCCAAAATGTTGCTCTCCGATCCATTGCCCAACTTGACAGAAGAGTTGCCAACAACCACTCTATTTATGACGATTTGGGGATGACCCATATAGTCACCTTTGTCCAGACACTTATGAAGAACATGCTACCCAAGATGGAGAATCATGAAAACATCCTGGTTTCTGGTATTCTGGATCATCCACTCGTTGTAAAGAATCCTCTCAGGTTTCGACGACCGCGCCATATCGACAATCGAACCGTGTAGTGTATCGGTATTCGTGTGGAACTTGAAGCATAGCTTCCATAATCTCACCCTTCATAATCATATTCCAAGGGAAATACACTGAACTAGAAAAGAAGCCTGATGTACCCACAAAGATCATCCAAACTATGAAAGAAAATTGCCTCCTCTTGGTGGAGGAAAATTTGATTGACGATTGTCTTAAGTAGGAGTATATTACATAGTAAGCCACAGAAAAAACGATAGAATTTATGAAACCCAGTAATCTGGGAAGATGACATTATTAATGTCATCAAAATTGACATCAAGGATATGTCTTGGATTACGATGCCTTTTTCTATGTAGAGAATGTTTTAGAATGCCAGAGACTAGATCATTATCATGATTTGCCATAATAGGCAGCACGGTTTTCATGAGCTCTTGAACATATTTCCCGACATGGGTCATATCGAGGTCATAATTGTGCAATAGTCCTTAGGGTAATGTTCTGGAAAGTTTGGAGTTCCTTCCATCTTGTCTTGCAAATCGTAGCCCAGACGGACATGCCATATAGCAAGATGACACGAACAATTATTTTGTATAACAGTAGTTTATTATCAACACTGATGGCACTATTACGACCCAACAGAGCAATTAAGCTAAACATTGCTTTTTTGGCCTTGTTCATCGCATAAGTCACATGCATATTCCATGATAGTTTTGAATCAATAACAACGCCAAGGTATCTATAATTATCAACCCATTCCAAGTATTTGCCATATAACTTTAAGGAGCCAAGATTTCTCTTTTCCTTCCTAGTGATAAACATTGCTTTGCATTTGTCTACGTTCAGTTTTAATCGCCACTTGCTAAACCAGATTTCACATTCTTTAAGGGCTTTCTGCAAACGTGATACAACAACACTAGGCTGGCGTGCCCATGTCAGTATAGCAGCATCATCCGTATAAAAATATAGCTTGCAGTAAGAGATTTCAGGGAAGTCACGTATATAGTAATTGAACAGAACTGGCCCCAGCACTGATCCTTGTGGGACACCGCCATTTATCTCACAGGTATCAGATAATTCATCTCCAACCCTGGTCTGAAAAGACCTGTTGGACAGAAACGAGTAAACTAGACTAATTAAATCATGTGGGAAACCATCAGTTATCATTTTATAAATAAGGCCTTCATGCCAGACCTGATCAAATGGTTTATGAACATCCAAGAAGATGACGCCGCAATACATCGAAAGATTAAGGGGAGTGTTAACATCCGCTATAAGTCTCCAAACTTGGAGCTGGCAAGAATGTTCCGCCCGAAAACCAAATTGTTCTGCACGGATGAGATTATTGGTTGTGCAGAAATCTAAGAATCTTGTGAGAATTGTTCTCTCCAAGACTTTGGATATAGAAGACAGCAAACTGATGGGCCTGTAGCTTCCAGGGTTTGCAGGATTTTGACCGGGTTTAGGGATACTTAGGACAACAGACTGTTTCCATGTATCCGGAAAGTAACAGTTATCCCAACAGTCGTTTATAACTTAAGTGATATCAGTAGTTACATTTTGCGGCAAGTTTTTTAAGGCATTGTTATTAATAGTGTCTTTACCTGGTGCCTTCTTTTTCTTGAGTTTCTTAAAGCAATTTTGAATCTCAGCTACCTGTATTTTATGTTTGGCCACATGATGGCTATTGTTGTAATACTTTGTTATGCTGCTTTCTACCATTTTGGATATTTCTAGTCCTTCTGGACGATCATCTTTTGGAGTCACAAATTGTTTTTTAAGTGAATCAGCAATAAGCTGTGCTTTGTCTTGGTCATTAGTTATGAAATGTCCATTAGTGTCTAAAAGCGGTGGAATGTTCATGGCCTTTTTGTTTTGTAAGGCTCGAATCATGCACCATATAGAATTGTCCTGGGTTGACAAACTCTTCACCTTCTCATTCCATCTATCGTTACGAAGTTTATTTACTTCCTCATGTACTCTTCTCGTAAGTCGGTTATATTTGGTTTTAAGCCAAGGCTCTCGTGTTCGGCGCCATTGCCTCCTTACCCTGTTTCTTTGATCTATTAGATACTTGATTGCTGGAGTAAGATCGAGATGATCAGGCCGTTTCACGTCTACTGGAGAAGCACAAGCATTGATGGCTTCAGTAATACGTGTAGTGACCCTTTCAACATTTATGTCTATCTCCTCTGTACTATGCACGTCATTGAGTAGATTACTGTCATTTTTGAGAAAATCTCTGAAAAGTTTCCAATCTTGTTTAAGCCCCATTTGTTCTCTGCAGTCAATATTGAGATTTTCAAAATTCAGTGCGACCGGTTTATGATCTGAAGATAAATCATCAACAGTAAAAATATCGAATGACTTAAAGAAGCCTTTCAGCAAAACAATATCAAGGACATCACTGTGAGGTGAGTGATCACAGTAACACGTGTCGTTTACAGGACCTATCGCAATGATATCAGTTTTGCTCTGTATATATCTAGATAATATGACACCGTTCTGATTATGACGTTTGGAATTCTACTGCGAGTGCATAGCATTCAAGTCTCCCGCCATTACCACTGGGATACTCCCAGAGAATAGCTCATCGAGCTCGTCAACATCGATCTTATGCTTGGGAGAGTTGTAAAGAGCCAGGAATTTAACATCGCCAACAATAGTATCCGTGATAATAACAGAAGCAACCTCCATTCCTGTATACATTCGTATGAGGTCTTCCCGATGTCGAATGCCTTTTTTAATGATAATTGCTGCACCTCCAGATGAGCTTTTGACATTGGGAGTAATAATTCTATCTTTGCGATAAACACAGTAGCCCGGGATTCTGAAGTCCTGGCCCGGCTTTAGATGTGTCTCACAAACAAATGCCACGTCTATATCCCATTTAATTAAATAGTTATAAAACTTAATACGCCTCCGGGGAATTCCCCTGGCGTTCCATATGACGCAACGAAGCTTTCCTCTGTTAATAACAGTATAGCGTCGATCAGCCATAATCTCAGTGTTTGCTCGTAAGAATTCCACTCATTTGTGGATATTTTTTGCCTAATTCATTATACAAATGGCATATACTGCCTAGTTGTTTGCACATGTCTTGAATGTCATTTATGTTAAGTCTTTTATCCGTTTTCAAGACTATTGAGGCATAGGATGTCTACGGAGAAACTTTAGTTGGGACTCGTCTGACTTGCGTTTTTTATTTTGGACATTTTGTATAACTGGATGTGTGCTGCCCATCGCATCTTATACACTTTGGAGGATCTTGTCCTTTAACATTTGGGCAGTCTCGTGACTGGTGGTCTTTAGCACATTTGTTACAGCGAGGGGCTTCAGTACACCCTAGAGATATATGACCAAATCGTAAGCAATTAAAGCATTGTAATGGTCTCTTATTTCCACGGAACATTTCGATGGATACAGCTAAGGGTCTTATGCGAGTAACATTTCTTAGAGTCTTGTTGTGCTCTGTGTTCGCTAACAGAACGAGAATCATGGGCATATCTATGGATCCTTTAGATTTTTTAAGTCTGATCACTTTCTCAGGAAAATAATTGACCTTTTTTAGGTCTTCCTTAAAATCGTTAAGGTCACGTCTACATTTCGTATAACGTATTTGAGGACTTTTTCCGATTTAAGTTGATGGTGCTGAATCTTTAGCACGTTATCAGCCTTTATGCCAGACACCAATTTACTATGCGTTTCCTCATCATGACACCTTATTTCGATCGTCTCTGCTCTGCCTGCGTGTACCAGGGTGACCAGATACCTTTCGTTAAAAAGCGCCCTCGTTTGGCAAAAACTACGCCCAAAAATAAATACAACGTTTCTCTTAAAAAATTGAAAAATTAAAAGAAATTTAAAAAAATCAAAATTAATTAAAACGAAAAATTACAAAAAAATTTTTAATTTACATTTTTTTTAAACTTATAATCCAATTTCTTCAAATATTTCAACAACAGTAAACAATTCATTTTCTTTACCATCTTCTTGATCTTTGTTGTTTTTACTTGCATATATTGTTGAGTCAAAACGGGATAACATAGTTTGTGAAGGAATAAATTCATTACAACATTTTTTATCAGTGTTATGAATCTTAGTAATCATTCTTCACTCAATTGAAGTGAGACTCGTACGATTTTTTAGTCTTGTTTTAACACATGTCATTACAGAAAATATCCTTTCTACTGTAGCATTAATTAATTTCCATATTATTTTATCTTACCTTTGAACTCCTTTCCATTTTTCCAGTCTTTCTGATACTTTTTTGGATATTTTTGTCCATTTTCCCATTTTTAAATATTGCTTCTGTCAATATCGGCTGTTTTGCTTGTGGTTATCTATCGTTAATGCAGTACGAGTATGGTGCTAAACTAATTATACTATAAACTATTCATGATCATAATCACCTATATATAATATACAGTAGTTTGTTTTGTTTGATCACATATTGGCGTCATATGACAATATTACAGTAATATTTTTATTATGTGTGGACTTGGATAATATAATATGACGTCAGCCCGTAGCCAACGAGAAACACAGGCCCCTGCGCGGAAAAGTTACCTGATCATAGTAGTCCGGCCAACAATCCAACGTTCATTCTTCCCAACAAACGAAAAAATATCAATTGTTAAAATCCAAGATGAAAACAATGATGGTTACATTGTTTCTCGGACAGGTGACTTTTCCGCGCCGGGGCCTGTCTATCTCATTGGCTACGCGACAGCCTATATGACGTATGAGTTTTAGACTTATCTCATGACTGATACTGCTACCGAAGCGCCATCTGAACAAAAAACGCACAAATAGCCCAAATTCATTATGATTCGCCCAAAAGTCGCAAATTTTTGATTTATTCGCAAAAAAAAACCGCAAAGCGCACAAATGGCCATTAAAAAATGCCCAATTTGTGATTTATCGCCCAATCTGGTCACCCTGGTGTGTACAGTAATTTGGTTAATCGCCACATGCTTTTGAATCTCGCCCAGGATTTGCTTGATTGGCTGACCGTGAGTACGTATTATGATTGGCGGAATATAGGAGCTGCTCTTGGTATTTGGCTTTTCAACATTTTTTCGCTGTTCGGACTTACTTTCTTGAAAAGCAACAGAGATTGGTAGGTACTTTCCGGAATGTTCCTCCATTCCTCCCGAAGAGCGA
>JAHWFO010066747.1:3544329-3573005 GCA_023313115.1 Rhysida immarginata | reverse complement strand
GAGCTCTGCCGAACGACCCATTCTTGCCAATGTCCAAGCAGAATTGTATGTGAAGGTGTGGGAAGCTATTTAAATGATGTGCAAGTCATTATCATGTGACATTGGGCCAATTGATGATCTCTGAGGGGTGTCCGGATATTTTTGATCATATAGTGTATAGCCGTTTGCGATTTGTACTAATCGGGTCCTTGCCATCCTAAGCCGGAAGGGATAATTTCCATAGGCTGAGGATTCACACTTTCTATTTCACAAGAGTCTCTTAGATAGTCAGAAGTTTCACCTGTAGGCTGATTACCTTTCATTGACAGAGCAGACAATTGATCTTTGAGGAATTGCTCCAACTTATTAAAGTTCTTGTTGGCTTCATTACGTGCTGCAGATATTTCAGCATTCATATTAGCAATTTTATCGTGGATTTCAGTTATGTTCTCTTTTAGTGACTCGACTTTTCTTTATAAATTATCATATTTAGTGCACATTTCTGGGCGCAAAACCTCTAGCTTATCCCGTATTATAGCATCAAAAGCTTCGAATCTGTAATCTTTACAGGCATCTTTTTATATCTCGCCATACGTATATTTACCATCACTTGTTTTTTGGCTTGTAATGCCACTTAACGCTTTACCTGAGTCTGGCATTATGATAAAATTTAAAATAAAAAGTAAAGAATAGTCAGACTGCTAGCCCTGAAAAGGGCTTTTCCAGAATAAGATCTGTAGGAAAAACAGCCTTAAAGAATAGGATATAAAAAACCGCTGACCTTTTGAGAATGCGCCTTCAATTAACATTCCGTCTCCAATCTATACCACCTAAGAGTAGGATACCATCTATGATGAAATGTGAAAATCGAGTGGTCAATGTTATCGACAATCGAACAGTGTAGTGAAAAAGAAAGACGCGAGTGGTCCAGGAGCCAAGCTCACTTTGCACGCTCGCCCAAAAAGTAAACCAGAGGAAGTACACTGAACTGGGAGAGAAGCCTGATGAACTTCTTTAGTCCTCCAGAGAATGAATCCCGAGAAGGGACGAGTCAGATTGTGGATTGACGAATAGAGTCCCCAAAAATCAGCAGGATCTAGAAGATCCAATAGTTGGGGAAGACGGCCTTGTTAACGTCATCAAAGCAGACATCCAGGATATGGCGGGGTCTTCGAAACCTGAGGGGACCCTTAACAGCGAGTGGGTGGTCCAGGATACCAGAAACCAGGGTGTTTTCATGATTCTCCATCTTGGGTAGCATGTTCTTCATAAGAGTCTGGACAAAGGTGCCTAAGTGGGTCATCCCCAGTTCCTCATAGATAGAGTGGTTGTTGGCAACTCTTCTGTCAAGTTGGGCAATGGACCGGAGAGCAACATTTTGGAAGGTCTGGAGATCCTTCCACCTAGATTTGCAAATAGAAGCCCAATCAGGCATTCCATGAAGTAAGATAGTACGAATCGCAACCTTGTATATCAAGAATTTGTTATCCACGCCAAGAGCGCTGTTTCGCCCCAGAAGTGCAATCAAACTGAACCTCGCTTTCTTTGCTTTGTTGAGCGCGTATTGGACTTCGTCGTTCCAATTTAGTTTGGAATCGATCATGACACCAAGATATTTGTAGCTTTTTACCCACTCAAGTTTCTTGCCAAATAAGAAGAGAGGCTTTGGAGGGTTTTTGCATTTGCGAGTGATAAACATGACCTTGCATTTTTTGACATTCAGCTTTAATCGCCACTTTGTGAACCAGCTCTCGCACTGATGTAAAGCTTTTTGTAGTCGAGTGATGACATGTGCTGGGTTTCGTGCCCAGGTCATGATGGACCCATCGTCAACAAATAAGTAAAGATTACACTTTGTAAACTTGGGAAAGTCATGGATAAAGAAGTTGAATAATGCTGTCCCCAAGACAGAGCCTTGGGGTACACCAGCATTAACATCCCAGGGTTCAGACAAGCAGTCCCCAACCTTAACACGAAAAGTCCTCTTTGACAGGAAGGAGCAAACCAGAGCAATTTGATCGTCAGGGAACCCGCAGGTAGTCATTTTGTAAATGAGCCCATCATGCCAGACTTGATCAAAGGCCTTTTGGACATCAAGGAAAATGAGGCCACCAAACATAGAGAGGTTGAGAGGACCGTTTAATTCAGCAACGAGCCTCCATTACTGAAGCTGACAAGAGTGGCCTGGACGGAAGCCAAATTGCTCACTACGAATGAGGTTGTTTGCCTCGCAGTAGTCGTTGATCCTCTTGAGTATAGTGCGCTCAAAGACCTTGGAAAGCATGGGCAACAAGCTAATGGGCTTATAACTTGTGGGAAGAGCAGGATCCAGTCCAGGTTTAGGAATGGTGATGATGACTGAGTCCTTCCAGGCACTAGGAAAAAGGCCGCTAAGCCAGCAGTCATTCATGACCTTGGTGATGATGCAGATAACACTGGGAGGCAAATTCTTGAGAGCACTGTTGGTAATGGTGTCGATGCCGGCTGCCTTTTTGCTTTTGAGGCGCTTTTTGATGTCCCATATCTCAGAGGTGCCAATGATATCAGGAGAGCCAAGAGCGTGCTGTGTGTGGTCATACCTATCACGCACGTCTTTGACTTCACGAGTAATATTGACCAGATCATCCTCTTTGGGCGTAGAGAATTGGCTCTTCAGTGAATCGGCGATAATTTGTGCTTTGTCCTGGTCATTGCTAACGAAATCGCCACCCTCTGTAAGCAAAGGAGGAAGAACAATAGTCCTTTTGCTTTTAAGGGCCCAGACCATACTCCAGAGAGAGTTATCCCGGACGGACAGACTTTTAACTTTGTCGTTCCATCTTTGATTCCTTAAGTCCTTAATCTGATCACTTACCTTGCGGGATAGCCTGTTGTACTTCGTCTTGAAATGGAGAAATGTGGTACGCTGGCAAAGTCTTCTGAAGTAGTTTTTTTCGTGGATGAGTTGCCTGATGGAGGGAGGAAGTTCCAGGTGGTCTGGCCGCTTGCAATCCACCAGAGTAGCACTAGCATTTGTAGCCATCTTGATGGAGTGAGTGACCTTTTTGATATTTTCGTCAATGTCACTGCTGGTGACGGGATCCTGATAGGGAATATTACTGTCGTCCATAAGTTCTCTAAAAACTTTCCAGTCCTGCTTATAACGAAGATTTATTCTCAGGTCGATATTTATCCCCTCAAAATTTAGTGCAACTGGTAGGTGATCAGATGATAAGGCATTTACTGTGAAAATATTGTAGGGTTTGAAAAACCCCTTGAGAACAGCAATGTCGAGCACGTCACTAGCGGGTGAGTGATCACAGTAGTATGTATCTTCAAGAGGGCCAATAACCGAAGTGTCGATCTGATCTACCATGTACCTATAAAGTACCAAACCACTTTGATTAGTGCATCTGGAATTCCAGTGTGGGTGTTTCGCATTCAAATCACCCGCTATAACGACTGGAGTGGGCCCAGACAGTAGTTCATTTAAGTCGTGAGGGTCTAACTTGTGTCTGGGTGGGTTGTATAGGGAAGTAAACCTGACCTCTCCAACATCAGCATCTTTGATGACAATGGAAACTGCTTCCATATTGACAAGGTTAGGTTTGACAATCTTAGTGTGATTAATAGCTATTTTTACAACAATAGCTACCCCACCGGAGCCTGGATCTGAAGCTTTTTTAGGAGGCCTATCTTTCCGGTAAACATAGTACCTTGGTAGATTGAAAGCCTTAATCTGTTTGAGATGGGTTTCGCACAAGAAGGCAACATCGATGTTCCAGCTTGTGAGGAAATCGTAGAACTCATGACACTTGCGAGGGATGCCCCTCGCATTCCATATAGTGCAACGTAGCTTACCTTGATTTATAATTTTGTAGGGATGTCTATCCATGATTATTGTCTTGTCTCAGTTTGAGTGGTCTGCGGCAACGCTTTGCCACTATCCTTTAACATATTCATTAGGTTACCCAGATACCTTTGAATTTTAATCAATTAGTCGTGGTCAGCGACTCCCTTACCAATAGAAGTAGAAGCAACCGATGCTAAAGATCTTCCCTCAGTTACTTTGGAAGTTTTATTCCTTTTAATTTATGGGTATTTGGGACATTTACTGTAACTCGATGTGTGCTGGCCTTCACATCGAATACACTTAGGAGGGTCTTTACCTTTTATATATATATATTATTATTATTTTTTTTGTCACAAGATGGCGGGGGATGCGGAGCCTTTGAAAACTGCTCGTCCTGCAAACGGTAAAAATACTTCACATAAGCGTGTGATTAAGATGAAAGTTAATATGATAACTAATTATGTGATATGTGATAAGTGTAATGATCACATTTTGTATGAAAATACGGGATTGAAGCAAACTCTTGAGGAAATTGAAAACGACGGCGTGCCGTTCATCTGTAGGTTGTGCGTCATGGAGTCGGACTTTCATAAGAAAATTCAAGAGATTGAAGCCAAACAGCTATCCTGTCCAGCTACAGCAGTGGGCAATGATTTGTCAAAGAAGGTGGAACTATACAAGAATGAGGTTAGTGAATTAAAAGAATTCTTGAACAACATCATGCCGGATGGATTGATTAGGCCTAAGGATGACGACAGGGCGATATCCTACGCCGATATTGCAAGCAGGCCGAAAGATTCCGAAAATAAGATGATAACGGAAGCAAGCTGTACGGGACTAATTGCGCAGGAACTTGCTGAAATGGAGAAAAGACGTAAAAACATTGTAGTGTTTAATGTGCCAGAGTCCGGCGATACTCCTGAGGAGCGTAGGAAAAGTGATGAGAAAAAAATACTATCAGTTCTTTCTCATATCGTTAAAGAACCAAAACATCCGCTAGCTATATTTCGACTGGGGAGGTTAAACCGATCTACAGAGTGCTCTTTTTCTCGGCCGTTGTTGGTAAAATTTAGATCTCAGTTTGAGCGGGATGAAGTTATTGAATCAGCCTACAGATGCAAGAACTTGATTATGGACGGGAGTAAAAAGCAAGTAGGTATATCATACGATAGAACAGTTGCCGAAAGACACGAAATAAGGGAGCGCATTCGTAAAAAGAAAGTAGAGGCTCAAAAAAACTATACACCAGCGCAGGGATCGGTTTAGATATCCCTGTGCGTGAAGCCGGTATTATTAATGCAATTTTCTGTATGTATACCAACGCATGTAATATAAAAAACAAAATTGAGGAATTGAAATATTATTGTGATGCGGAGGTTAAATTGGTCGGTATAACAGAGACGTGGCTGAATGATGATGTGGAACTGTCTCAGTCCGATGTTCAGGATTTCGTCGTGTATAATCAAATAGGTCGTATTAAAGGAAGGGGCGGGTGCTCCATACTGGTCCATTCTACAGTGAAATCTGAATTAGTGGTTCCATCTGTCAGCACCAAGTATCTAGATTATGTATGGGTCAGGATCTATGATTTGTATAATGTTTCTACAATCATTGGCTGTATTTACCATCGTCCGGAGAGTACCCGTTCCGTTTTTGAAAGTAACGAACTGTTTGGTGTTTTAACTTGGAGTACAAATTTAAATGAGAAGCTTCTGATCATGGGAGATTTTAATTTCCCTAGTATCAAATGGAATCCCTATATGGAAATTAACAGAGCTCCAAGCATCTTGGAAATTGATTTTCAACAGTTCTTGGATGACATTTTCTTGGTTCAGAATGTAAATTTCCCAACACGTTATCGTATTAATAATAACCCTAGCCTACTGCACCTGATTTTGACCAATCAACTAACGGGAGTCATGAACATTAACTACGGACCTGGTCTTGGGAAAAGTGATCACGTTGTGTTAAGATTTAATTTATTATTTCAATATGGGCGTACTGGTGTTATAGGCAAAGGAGAAGGTTATGTGTGTCATGATTATGGACGGGGTGATTACGAGGGCTTGCGCAATTATTTGGGTAATCCTGAAGTTTGGGAGGAACGTGTAAGGGACATGGAAATTATATGGTCTTTTATTGTGAAAGTTATTAAGGACGGTATCGATAAATATATACCACAAGTCACAGTTAAGACAAAAGGAAAAAAGGTAAATAAACCTGCTTGGTTTACTAATTATATTAAAAAGTTATTTTTGAAAAAACAGCGTGTATGGAGGAAGTATAAGAAACATAAACTACCAGAAATGTATGACAGGTATTGAACTATTGGATGTAATATTGTTTCTGAATTAGTGTCCGGCCGACTGCGTTATGAGGAAGATCTCATTAGATCTGCAAAGACTAATCCCAAAATTCTATTTAGGTACAAAAAAAAAACAATTAAGGATAAAAACTGCAATTCCTATTCTTGTGGATTACGACGGATCGTTACGTCACGACGCCGATAGCAAAGCGAATTTGTTGCAGTCCCATTTTTTATCGGTGTTTAATAAAACTGGCAGTGTCGATGAGATTGAGAAGTATTTTCGCGAGTTTTGGTCCGGACTGGAGATTAGTGTTGATGGAAATGGTCATCTTGAGTTGTCGGACTTGGTACTGACAGGCGGGGAGGTTTTTAAGGCACTTAATAAGCTTGATGTTAACAAGGCGACAGGCATGGACGGAATCCATCCTAGGGTTCTTAAAGAATGCGCCATACAATTATCTGACCCGATAGCGAAGATGTATCAACTTTCCTTGGAATGTGGTAAATTGCCTTAGGATTGGAAAACCGCTCGAGTTATACCGATATTTAAAAAAAGGGATTCTTCGAAACCTGAGAACTATCGACCGGTGAGCCTGGTACCTGTGCTAGGCAAGGTTTTGGAAGGTATTGTTAAAACGCATATTATAACTTACCTAAATGAACACAATCTGATGCATAATTCCCAACATGGCTTCCGTTCTGGCCGTTCCTGCCTAACCAATATACTCACTTATCAACGAAAGGTTCAGATCTTGCTCCGTAGCCACAAAACTGTATACACTGTTTTCACGGATATCGCTAAAGCATTTTATTCTGTCCCTCACGAGGTGTTGATATCAATGGCTGTTAAGTTTGGCTTGGGGGGCAACGTTGGTGACTGGCTAATCGATTTCTTTGTGGATAGGAGACAAGTTACTTGCGTCGATCACGTTGACTCTCATATGGGCTTCGTGAAAAGCGGGGTGCCTCAAGGTTCACCATTGGCCCCAATTTTGTTTGCGCTGGTGATGGCTATTGCTATCGATGGAATACACAACGAAATTCTTTTATTCGCGGACGACCTTAAGTTATTTGGGGTGGATCCTGTGAGCATTCAGAATGATCTTGATAGATTGGTTGGTAACCTTCAGAAATTGGGATTAAAGTTTAACATTGATAAATGTAAAATAATGAAGATTGGGGCGGGGCTGTCGACGAAACCTGTTTCACAGTTTCTAATCAACAATTGGAGGAGGTTACCCTTTTTAGGGATTTAGGGGTCATACAATCTGCAGACCGTAAGGTCTGTCTGCAGTGCAGGAGTGCAGCTTCTCAGGCCAACCAAGCTTTGGGTCGTATTAAGAAATCGTTTATTATAAGTAGGGGGAATACGCTTTGTAACTTGTATAAAATTTATATAAGGCCACATTTGGAATATAATGCGAGCGCTTGGTGCCCGTATCTTGAGAAAGATAAAATAACAATTGAAGCCATTTGCAGAAGTGCTACTAGAATCTTATATTCAGACAACAGGTTGGATAATAATTATCGGGATTATGAAACCCGTCTACATGACTTGAGGCTTTTAAAGCAGAGGGACCACCGCATTAGGGCGGATTTGATTTTTACATACAGACTGTTTACACATGAAGTTGATCTGGATTATAATATTTTTTTTAAATTAAAGGATAACCCTAGACCAGGGGATCATAGGTTTTCAATTTATAAAGAAAGACCGCATAATGATTTTGAAAAGTATTCTTATTGTTTTAGAATAGTAAATATTTGGAATAGTCTTCCCTCCGAGGTGATTGAGTCTCCTAGTGTCGATGTTTTTAAAAGACGGTTAGATCAATAAAAGCAGTGGTGAGTTGATGGAGTTACATAATGAAATCGACTGTATGACTTTATTGATATTGGATTGTGCTTTTGTTTTGCACTTAATAAATTTTACTTTTATTTTACTTTACTTTGTGCAGTCCCGTGACTGGTGGTCGCCCGCGCACTTGTTGCAACGTGGTGACTCTGTGCAGCCCTGGGACACGTGCCCAAAACGTAAACAATTGTAACATTGTAAGGGCTTCTTGTTGCCCCTAAACAATTCAACCGTTACAGCAAGTGGGCCCACGCGCTTTAAATTTAGGAAAGATTTATTATGCTCAGTGTTTTGTAAGAGGACTAGGACCATTGGCATCTCAACTGCACCATTTGCTTTTTTAAGTCTAACTGACTTATCGGGGAAGTAGTTAGCGTTTCTAAGATCTGCGCAAAAATCTTCCATGTCATAGATTATGTCCACATTACGGACAACGTATTTTAATAGCTTCTCAGACTTGAGCTGATGATGCTGGATTTTAAGCACGCCATTCGCTTTGATTCCGGACACGAAGGTTTTGTGTGTGTCCTCGTCGTGGCATTTTATCTTGATAGTGTCTGAGCGTCCGGTATGTGCAGTAATCTTGTCTAACGTTACGTGATTTTTTTATCTCATTTAGCACTTCCTTAATCGGTTTCCCGTGATGTCTAACGATAATAGGAGGAATATAAATAGCTCTTTTTTCACTTACCTTAATCTGGGAATTTTCCGTCCTCGTTCCCCTTCTGGGTTTTTTGTTACGAACAACTGGCCAGGCACTGTCTTCCAATTCCCCATCACTTCCGTCGGAATGGCTTCTTTTGTTGCCACCGTTTGCCGAACAGTCATGTTCATCACTTGTTTCCATGGACTCCAGTCCATGCACTTTTTTATCAATGGAGATAGGTTGAAAATTTTCTCTTACCTTATTTTCTTCCTTGGAGTTTCCCGCCTTTGGAGTCCCGGAACATTTTTCAAAGGCTATTCTAAGATCATTTATCTTGTTGATAACGTCTGCTCGAGAGTTTTGAATTTCCGTGTTGATTCCATTGAATTTCTCGTCAAAACTTGTCCATAAGGAGTCGACCTTCGCCTCCAGTGCATTGTACTTGGTGTTTATGTCATTCCTGAGAGATTCCAGCATTTCATTAAATACTAGGTCAAATGCAGCAAACCTAGGATCTAAACAAGCATCCCTGTAGGCCCTTTCGCAGGACACACTTTTACCGTCAGGCGCCAGCAAAGACACCGTTGCCGACTTCAGCGTTGATACTTTGGACGAAGCCATCGTATTCTTAAAATATAGTTGTGTAGAACCACGGGGGAAGGGGGGGGGAGAATAACCTCGTAGCTAGGTGTGTGCTAAAGAAGCCGTCCTAAGAAGGACGCACCTAGCCTTAAGAAAAAAGAACAAGTCAGGTTTGCGAGAAAATTAATTCTACGCCAGGGACCGATAATGACCCTCCTATTTATCTTGCTTCTGAACGCGGAGTGATTCAGGGTTCCAGTATTGGACTGCTGCTGTTTGCCGCCGCGACATCAATTCTTTAAAGGAACGTTTCTTGCAAAGCCAATAAGGAGAATGAGAACTTACTGAATAATAACTTTAGGTCTTCTAAGGGACAAAAGAATCCATTAAGATTCCTTTGTAGCAGGGTCATGATGAAAGTTTTAAGAGTTAGATTTTCACGGTTCGTGCGGGTCATGGAAAGTTTTGGAAATCAATGGTTTCTGACTGAAGTTTTGGAAAAAGTGTTTTATGAACAGATTTAATGTTTTCTTAATAATATATTCTTAAAAATATAAAAGATAATGGTCTTGGAAAATGTATTGAATTACCTTGAAAAGTTTTGGAAAAGTCTTGGAATTTTATCTTTGATCAATTGTACGAACCCTGATTTAAACTCCCGAGATAACTCCATCTCCTCGATAGGACACACTTGTAAATTTAATGAGAAGCCTGGCTTTCTCCCCAGTTCTGGATACAGTTTGGCTTTCCGAAGTTATTGGAGGAGATCCTGGAGGTGTAACCAATTTCATATTCCGACTAGCGCTGGAATATGGTATTGTGGAAGTTCCACAGGAAAAATCTGCGATATGCAAATCGATCATAGTTCCAACAGACTTAACAGCAGGACGATTCTTAACAACAGATGCATAATTTCGGACTTCATTCTGTTCTACCTGCCTACCTGCTTCCGAAATAAAAACCCCAAGGACACGAATCTCTTGGATTTTCTTTTCCATATGAAAAGAGATAAATGATCCATATGAACTACTTAAGTTATAAAGAGCACAATTTTAGTTAATATTCAATACTTTACAAATTCTTTAAATTGCTTGATTTCATCAGCTACTTTTGAATGGTATCTATTTTTTTTGTAAAAATCTATAATAACACTTGTAATTAAAATAGTGTCAATTACTGGTGAAACTTCCTGTCAACTACTGGTGCATTAACTGTCAACTATTGGCGATTCATGCATTAGTTAGGAATAACTTATTCAAAAATTTAATAACTTAATAGCTTTCAAAGATATAGCAATTGTTTAGAGATTCGCACATTCTGCATTCTATTTACAATTTAATGGTATAACTAGAAAAGTTTCAAAATGTAATGTGATTTACGTACACAATTTCATTTCACAGTAATGTCTTAAATTGTCAATTACTGGTACATCTATCCTATGATTAAGGACGATTTTAAGCATGTTACTTCATTGTCCTAAACGTCGCTGGAGAATGCGTGTATTCTAAGCAAGAAAATTCTCCAGTGACGTAGAATCACGTAACGGGTATCAATCAAGAGAAGGAAGCATAAGAGCGGAAGAGACATCACAGAAGGTGAAGAAAGAGCAGTAGGGAAGAGAAGAGTTAGTAGATTCGGAAGTGAAGGCATGAGGAAAGAAGAGAATATGTCCGACGGCATAAGCGGGCATGGGGTGTACAAAAGATTTTAACTATTTATTTATTTAATTAAGAATATTTATTTAACTAATTGATTTATTGACATTTAATTGTTTCCTAAAATTAATTAGTGAGCTATTTACGTAATTTTTTTCCAAATCTAGTTACATTAAAACTAGCCTTAAGAATTATTTTGCATAATAATCTCGACTCAAGCCTTCTGCTTCATGGTTTACCATTTTGATTATTTCAATTGAAATTAATTAATTATAACCCACATCGGCATATTGAGGGTTGCTCACTCTTTAATAAGCACTTATGGGTGCGGCTAACAAGATCTTTATTTTCAATCGCAAATAATCTGCATGTATAAATTTATAACAAAGGCACTCACAAAAAGATTCATTTTATAATGAAATATTTATTATTTTAATAAAATACTTTTATGACAAAAAAAAATTGGTAGATTTTTTTTTGGGTGTTTTTTTTTAATAACATTTTTTACAGTGGCAGTGATTGACATCTTTTCAGTCACAAACATCTTTCGTTCAATATAAAAGATAAAAATTCAATTTGTTTTGCCTATACTACACTTTCATGCTTGTTTAAAATTTATATATACTGAGTATCAACTTAAAACTTGGGAATTGCTTGGAAAACTTAGTCACATCTATAGTAAAGTGTTCTTGATTTGCGGAAGCCATGTTTATCTTGACATTTATAGCTCGGGTATAGCATCTTTATTTGTGTATTCTTCTAAGTAAATGTTAGGTTAAATGATTATGTGTAATGGTATGAAGTACATTGTTCATTTTACTTAATTCCATTATATTAATTCATTCTGAAGAAACTTAATTTCGTTATCTCAAAGGAAAAAAAGTGAAGGATATTACAAATTTTGCTAAATTCAAATTCATTTTTAACAAGTGCTATGGATAATATTCGTTTCATTGTTAAGTGAACATTATATAAATTTCCTGGATAAATTTTATGATTTACTTTTAAAAAGTGGAAAGAATGTTTTTAAATACAGGGCGAGTCAAAAATCCTTGGACACCTGCATAATGCGAAACCTGAAGGCAAAAAGTACAAAGTTATGATGGCAACAAATGATGGGTGATGGGCCACATCCTGTGAGGTGTATGTCGATCATAGCCCATCATTAGTTACCATCATAACGTTTCACTTTTTCCCTTCAGGTTTCGCATTTTGAAGGGGGTCTAAGGACTTTTGACTCGCCCTGTCTAAAGTGTCCACACAAGAATGTTCATGTTTATTTCTCTATAACTCAAATAGTCGATCGCAGAGTCACATTTCCTATATTGCTGAAGAGGAGGTTCTGTACATTCAAATGAATGACAGAGTTGGGCCCGTTATTGCTGTGCATAATGCGAAATAATGACTGATCCGGTTATGCAATAACTGTTCATTATGTTGCTTACGCATTTCGCAACCATGATGATGTAAGCCGAAACGCGTAAGCAACATAATAAACAGTTATTGCATAACCGGATCAGTCATTATTTCGCATTCAAAAGAATGCCGGACAAGTAAAGTTCGCCAATTTTTAAACGACAGTTGCCTCCAGCATTAGATAGATCGTTTTGGAAATTAGAACATCTCTCCATCACTGCGACTTTTTCCTATGGGGACACGCGAAAGGCACCGTGATTAGGCAATACCGCCTAGAGAGAAAGCCTCTCACGGAAAAATCATACACTGCAGTGCTGCCACCAGAAGATGTCGATTTTTCCCGCAAGTAGGCGTCCCGATTTCCCGCAACCATTATAAACATCGATATCTTGATGTGGAGGCACGGATATCGATTAAAGCCATTTAGAAAAAATTGAAAGGCTTTTTCTCACACTACACATATATCTTTTTCAACTATAAAGCATCTCTACCATACTCTACCCCCCCCTTCATCTGTTCTTGAAATTTCTCATTGCTTGAACTTCCATTATGTAGACCTTTGATATATTTGCAAAATATTTATAGTTTGCTATAAACAGAAATCTAAGATGATTGCGTGTTTCTCCAAAGCTTAGCTTTTCTTAATTTGATTACCAAAGTAAAACTTGGTAAAGAAGCATACGTCGTAGTGATAGGTTAGAGAAAACACTGACGACTTTGTTAACTGTCCCGTTGTAACTTATATACACTCCATGCCAAAAATTTAGACGCCGTATATTTTGTCTGATTTTCTAAATAACCGAACACGCTAACTATATGCAAATTTTTTTGCTGAGGCGTGATGACAATACCATGAAGATGTCGGGTAGAATGGTAGGAAAATACCTCTCAAGTATTTACTAAAAATTCATTTGCAGAAGAAGAGGATTTCTGATCTGTCAAAAGTTTAGACGCACCATTGAAAATATTCATTACAACAGTATAACATTCCAAATCTTAAGGTATTTTCGATTTATAATAAAATTATAAGGTTCAAGAGATGTCATGATTAATTACGTTAAATATGCACATTATATTTGTAGTCAGAATTAATTATGGGAAAAAGATCACAATTAACGGAAAGAGAAATTGGTTCAATCCTTGCTTATAAAGGTGAAGCTCTGTCTAATCGAGAAATTGCAAAAAGAATAAGAAGAAGTGAACATGTTCCTCGAAATTTTCTTAAAAATCCCGATACATATGGAAAGGAACGAAGATCTGGAAGACCAAAAGTATTATCAGACAGGCAAACACGGCTGATTCGACGCACTGCAAATAACTCTGCATCATCAGCGGCTGAAATAGGTAGAAAAGCTGGCATCCAGGGTCATTTAAGAACCATCCAAAGCATATGAAGTCCAAACCACCACTTACTAAGAAACATAAAACTGCTCGTTTGGATTTCGCAAACTACACATGTTATAGATAAACAAATGGCGAAATGTAATTTTTTATGATGAAAAAAGGTTCACTTTAGATGGGCCTGACTGTTTCCATTTAATGATTACTACTGGCACGATTTAAGGAAATCGGAAATGACAATGAGTGCACGCCAAAATGGTGGTGGTGGAATCATAATTTGGGCAGCCATAGGATACAAGAAGAAAAGTGAAATAAACATTTGCACCACAATGATGAATCAAGTTACGTATCTGGAATTATTAAATAATAATATATTGAGAAGAGGACGACAACTGACTGGACCCAAGTGGATTTTTCAAGATGAAAATGCTGGTCCATACAGCAAACTCTGTGAAGCAGTGGTATCAAGATAACAACATTCGACATCTTGATTGGCCTGCGAAGTCTCCGAACCTAAATATAATCGAAAACATTTGGGGAACATTGGCAAGAAAGGTTTATGCAAATAGGAAGCAATATTCTGATGCTGAAGAACTCAAATCAGCAGTTACACAGTGCTGGGCAGAAATTGACCAAAAAGAGATTAAAAATTTCTACGAATTATTACCAGATCGTATTTTTGAGGTCATTACTAAGCAGGGATAAAGTACACATTATTAAACATTTATTTATTATGAATTTTTGTTTATTGTAAGAATTTTTTCAGTCATGCGACTAAATTTTTGTCGCATATAAATTTGATGACATTTGTACACGAGGGTTTTGTAATTCGTTAACAAATAAATATTTTGTTAACTTTATGTTACCTTATTTATTGTAACAAAGGTTTTTGACATAAAGGTTTTGCATCATTCAGCCAATTGATTTTATGAAAAATCACAAAAAAAATATATTGCATCTAAACTTTTGGCATGGAGTGTAGATGGTTTCGAGCCACTCGAAATCTCGAATCATTGAAACGGTTTTGAGTTTTCACGACGCAAGTGATTGCGAAATTTTTGAGATTCGAAACTCCAAACAACGGGAAAACGTACTCTTCAAGTAATTTAAATTATGTAGGAATAATTTTTCATATTACTAAAAATAACAAATAATTTATTACTTCTAAACTAGTTTTATCTGATTATGCTTAATAAAGATTTACGTCTTGATTTGCAGAAATTATAGGGTTATTGAGTTTTTTTTTAATTTCGAGTATTTAAAATCACATTTAGACCCACACTCTTAGTTGATTTTTTGATTATAGTTTTTTGAGGGGCGTCTATGTGATAATTACATACTCTTAAGTTGCTTATCTTCATCACGCTTCTTAAGTTGTGTATCTTCATGTACATAAAAAATAGAAGGAAACATGCTCCTTTAAAATATATCTAAAATCCTCACAACAGTTTTAATTAATATCTGATCTGAAACCTTAAATGTGTGTGTTTTTATGTTTGTATTTACTATTGATAAATTATTCTGCAATCGATCTTTTCAATGCACCCACTATACATCCTTCAATGTATTCTTATATTGTTTTGCTTCATCATTATGAAAATGTTAACTCCTGCCTCGTTAACGAGAATTAACAGGATAAAAAATCTATTTACTCATGTAATGCATACAAATATATTTTTCGAACGTTAATCACGGTTTCTTTTAACTTTACGATATCACGTTAAAAATACTCTGCAATTTTTATTAAGTCGAAATTTTTGTTTTATAATTTTACTGATAATCATTCAAGGTAACTTATATTCTCTTCTTTATGCTAAACATGATTTCTTTGTACTTAGTGGGCTGTCTCATTAAAATTTATTTCCAGAATTTATGATTAATAAACTCAAAGTGTGGCTTCAACATATCATTTCGATTTTTCGAAAGCTTGTTAAAAATTCCAAACCTCCCAAGATAAATGACAATAAGTTTATTTAATTTTTTGAAAAATTAGAGCCATAATTTAAAAATGACAGCTCCCCATAAGATTTTGAAAATGACAATTCTATATCTTATGTAAACTTGGAAGATTTTTTATTTTGATTTTCGTTATATTCATAGGTTCTTTAGGTAATTTCTCCATTAGAGTATATTATCTATATTGCAATAAATATATCTTTTGGCTCTAAAATAGTTCTTTGACATTTGGTTTTACATTTCTCACTATTCTTCGAACAGTTCTTTCTTTCCTTCCACCAAATAATTACGCTGTCATGTCAAGTTCTTTTTATTTTTTTACTGCCAATGTAAAACAGCCGAGAGAAAAAGATGTTATTACCAAGTCAGTTAGACAGTAAGCAAAAATTTCATAAACAGGACTCGTATAACGAAAGCGGCGGATGATTCCAAACGCGCTGTCGATGTCTCTCGGCAACCGAATCTGCTTCATAGTGGGGCGCCTCCCTCGGTGTAGGGGGCGAAGGCCATCGTCATACAGACGATTCGTAAATTACATATAAAGGAGGCGTCTGCGGCGCAGACGGCGGGTTCATATCTTCTATTCCAGATTCCTTCAGAGCACTACGAAGGTCGCTAATGACGCTCAAGTCTACGATGCCTCCGTGCGTCTCAATTTGTTCATTAAGCTTCTTTAGCGTGTCGAGTAGGGAACCGGAAATGTGTAGTTTCCGACTCGCCTCTAGCATGCGTTGCCAGCTTTTCTCGTACTCGGATCGGGCGAGTTCAATACATGTCGAAGTGACGGCAAGACCTATGAGAATGTACAGAGTGCAGAGAAGCATGAACATTTGATGTTCGGGTACAATGTCTCCCAATCCGATCGTTGTCATGGTGATAAAACAAAAGTAAAAAGAATCGAAGAACTCCCAGTCCTCCCAGATCATGAACAACGCCGCTCCAAACGATATGTAAAGCAAGAGTAGCATAATGGCCCAGAATACCTTGAGCCAAGTTTTACCCATACTCGGAGAATCTTCGTCGTCGTCGTCGTCACTTTTTTCTTTATCTTTCTTTTTTTTAAAACAGATGCATTTCCTTAGGCGTTTGCCCAACTTCTGGACGGCAGTGGCGAAAAGTCTTCCCACGTCACCAATGGCGATTAATGTCAAAGGAATGCCAATGAGAGCAAAAATAATGCAGAAAACTCTTCCCCATGTTGTTTCTGGTGCTATATTACCGTAACCTAGGAGAGAAAAAAGAAAACATGTTATAAATAGACAAAAAAAACAAACTATACGGCAATTATTTCAAGAAAAATGCTCATAATTATAATATTTAAATTGGAAAGGATCGGCAAACTGCAGTCTGTGAAACGGAATCTTTCATACAATAGCTTTTATTAATAAATTTATAATTTAAAGTAAAACACGATGAAACTTAGCCCAACAATGAGTCAAAATTTGATAGTAAAAACGCAATGAAAATAGGTTGCAGATTCATGTCCATTAAGATAACATTACCAAATTTCTACATTATAATCATTAGGAACATAATTTAGATCTTTTGTTTGCAATAAATTTTCATCGATTGTTCAAGAATCGATCAAGTTTATTTTAAGTTATACAGGAATGTAGGAATTTTAATGCTAGCACGTATATTTCAATGCTATTAGAAAACATGCGAGGAAGAGATCAGAAAAATAACGCTATTTATTTTTTTTCTAAGAAAATTACAAAACATACAGATAAACAAGTAAGTGCAGCTGAAACTATACGTTTTTATCTACTTTTCCACATAGCACCTTGACGATTTAGGCATTTATCCCAAAGCTACACCAGTATCAGAATACAAATACATGTATCTCACTCATGGAGATAATGAAAGTAAAGGAGGAAGCTTCTAAATTAACATTATAAGAGATTTGATCCACTTTGCAATAAAACTTGTTCTTGAAAGTTGATGTAGGCTCATGTCTTATGGTTGACAAAGTTAAATTCAAAATTAAAAATTCATGCCGATGGCAAAAATTAAAATCCTATTTCAGAGGATATTTGTTGGAGACTGCGATGGTTCTCCGTTGCAAGTGTCAGAATTCTCCGAACATCTCGATCCGTGATGTGATAACAATAATGTCATTTATAACATACATTATTACGTCATTCCTTTGATTGCCTAGCAACAATTCAATCATTGTTAGTTGATATTAAAATGTCTAGCTTATAATAGTTACGTACAAATTTTGTTCATTACAGCCTTGAATATAAAATATTTCTGCGTACGAGTTTATTACAATTTAATGAACAAAATTTATATTCTCTACAACGCAGAATGGAAAGATTTCTACGACCAGAAAAATTAGAATGTGATCCGGCAAAAGAAGGCACCAGCCAGCTTTGAACACATTGGAAGACAACCTTATACAATTTCTTCACGGCTCTTCATCCGATCCGAAGACACAATTACCTGATTCCATTAAACTACAGCTGCTGATAAATCATCTTTCACCGCGAGTATACCTGCTTATTTCGGAATGCAAAACTTTTGATGAGGCTATAAACAGAAAGTGTATATGTCTAGCCTAAGAATGAAATATTGACTCACTAGCAGAAGACAACAACCAGGTGAGACCCTAGATAATTATAAGCTTATGCAAGTACTGAAAGAGTTTAGTAAAGATTGTGGTTTCATAAAAGAATAGAGATGAACATATTAGAGACGCATTTATAAATGGCATTGCATCTGGTCAGATAAGGCAACGGCTACTTGAGAATCTGAAACTAACCCTAGATGAAGCCTTTGACCAGGCTCGAGCTATAGAAAGGGCTCAAGCTAACAACGCCTGCTACACTAATGCTACTGCTTCACTACTAGGCTTGACATCTACTGACAGCACATTAGCTGCTACAACTACGAATAAAACAGATGCATGTTACTTTTGCGGAAAAAAAACGTCATCCAAGAGATAATTGTCCTGCTTTGAACTGTACCTGCAACTATTGCGGAAAAAAGGGCACTTCGCGAAAGTTTGCAAATCTAAAGCTAGAGCAAAAATTACAGCTTCGATAGAAGGAGAGGATAATCTCTCTCTACCGATTGAAGGAATCTCCGCTGCTTCTTTCGCCGGCTTACAGAGAGGCTTACTGTCTATTCAAATCAACAGCGTGGAGGTTGATGCGCTCATAGATACTGGCAGCAGCGTTAGTTTCATAAATAAAACCGTCGCAAAATATTGTAAAGTGAACATCAAACCTGAATCCAGTATCCGTCAATGGTATCTATCGAACATACAGTTGACATTGACGGATACTGCACAGTTAACATACAGATTGGTTAACATAAATATGAGAGAATTGATTTATTAGATATGAGAAATCTTTGTGCTGACGTAATATTAGGACATGATGTACTTGGCTCACACTCATCTGTTGAATACTGTTTGGTGGTCCCAGACAACCACTCAAAATATGCAGTCTAACTGCTACAATGATACCACCTGTAGCGCTATTTACACATTTGACAAAAGACTGCAAGCCAATCGCAATCAAATCTCGCCGACATTCTCCAGATGATATGGCCTTCATCTCAACAGAAATACAAAAATTATTTAACGAGGACATAATAGAGAAAAGCTACTCATCTGGAGGGCACAAGTACTTTTGACTTCGAACACCGTTCACAAGAATCGAATGGTCATTGATTACTCTTTGACCATAAACAAGTTTACACTACTCGATGCTTATCCTCTGCCCCGTATCGAGGATATCGTATCTAAAATTTCAAAATATCAAGTATTCAGCACAAGCTATCTTCGGAGCGCTTACCATCAAATACCGATCGTGAAACGAGACAGAATATACACAGCCTTTGAAGCTTGTGGCAATCTTTATCAGTTTAAGCGCATCTCTTTTGGCGTCACAAACGGAGAACTGCTTTTTAACGTGTCATCGCTCATTCAAGCGGAGAACTTCCGCGGGACATTTGCTTACCTTGAGACGTAACCATATGTGGCAAAGATCAAGAAGATCACGATCATAACCTGAAACGCTTCATGGAGCTTGTCAAAAAATTTAATCTTACATTGAATAAAGAAAAATGCAACTTTTCTACACGAAGCGTCACGCTACCGGGATATACGATAAGATAAGATAAAACATCCAGACCTGATCCAGAACGCCTCCGTCCACTCAAACAACTCACTTTCCCAGAAGACATGCCATCCCTTCATTGAGTCGTTGGTCTATTTTCCCACTATTCTACAGTAGGTCACCGCGCACATAAAAGTTCCTAAAAATCGGTTGATTTGTAACTATCAGTTCCAAACTTATGGAACTAACATGACTTACTGTATTGTATTAGTCTGTAAAATTGTAAATAATTATGATTTAAACATTGAACTTTATTCAAACTCAAAGTTTACATATCTGTCTCAAAATTAAAGAATTTGTTTCAAAAGTTTGGGATATATTCGTTTAAATGGTGGAAAAAAATTTATAATTTAAAAAAATAATAAAATTTTATGCAAAATTGGGTCAAACCCAAATTAGAAAATAGGGAATGGTGGGGAAATTTTCTAGATTGCAGCAAATAATTGCAAACGTCTCAAAATGGGAAAGACACAAGTTTCTGAAAAGGACAGAAATGAAATTATTTTTTGGCATTCGAAAGGACTTAAACAAGTTGAAATTGCAAGGAAAGTCAACAGAGGACACAATATCATCAGCAGAATCATAAAAAGATGGCGAGAAACGAAAACTGTTTATGTCAAACCTCGACATGGACGTCCAAAGGTGCTCAACAATCGGGATTTGAGAAAGTTAAAAGCCATTGTAGCGGGTGACAGTTGAGCTAAAATAAGGCAAGTTGCCTCGGCACTATCGGGGACCAAAGACAAATATGTATCCCATTCGATTAAAAAACAGAAAACTAGCAGACATGGACATCAAATCATGCATCACATCGAAAAAGCCGATTCTAACAACCTCAGAAGAAAAAAGTCTCGAAAGGGCGAAAAAACACTTTTACTGGAGACCGTTAATGTGGAGCAAAGTTTTGTTCAGTGACGAGTCCCTGTTTTGTCTAGATTTGAATACCAGAAATAGAGTGTGGAGATCCCGTAACCAAGTAGCTCAACTATCCTGTGTGAATCGTCAAGCAAAGAACCCAGTCAAGATCATGGTTTGGGGATGTTGTGGAAGTAAAGATGTAGGAGAACTTTGTATCATCAATCAAAAGTTTATTTCGGTGTTTATTGTGAATTCTTGGAAAGTTATTTGATTCCAAACGCTGAACCTCTCTTTGAAGATGATGATGTTATTTACCATCATGATGGCGCACCAGCTCAGAGGTCGAAGAACTAAAGCATATATTCAAGAAAAGGATATTCGTGTTATTGAGTGGCCGGGTAATTCCCAGATTTAAACCCAATTGAGAACATTGGGCGATAATTAGGGTTCGCGTGAGAAAATTATGTCCCAGGACGAAGTCGGACTTGATTCAATGTATCCAAGAAGTATGGACTAAAATTGATGCAGATTTTTGTGATAACTTAATTTTGAGTATACCTAAGCGTTGTGAGCAGTAATTCATGCTATAGCAGAATTAACAAAATGGTGAGAGAAAAAATCCCAAACTTTTGAAACAAATTTTTTGTTTTTGAGACAAATGTACAACATGTAGAGTTCAATAAATTCTTTTGTTTAAAAAGTACTTATTAAAAATTTTGTGAGTTAATGCACTGGATGAAGTTATGTTAATTCCTCAAAAATAAAAATTATATCCTAAAAACATATCGTGTATTGGCACCAATCACGGATGCCCAGCAACAAAAGTTTGGGATATCCCAAACTTTTGTGACACACTGTAGATGGCTATCTCATTTTTCGGACAAAATTCGTCCTCTGGTTCAATGCAAACCCTCGTTCCCTGCCTCGCCAGAATTTCAAGCAGCTTTTGAAAATTTAAAATCTGATGTAATGTCTGCTAATGTGACATCAATACAAGATAATCTTCCGTTCATGGTTGAAACTGACGCTTCAGACTTTGCAATTGCCGCTTCACTTTCCCAGGACGGAAGACCCATTGCTTTCTTCTCTCGTACCCTGTCAGACATTCAGCGGTAGAGAAAGAATCTTATGCCATAGTCGAATCGATACATAAGTGGAGAGATTTTTTTTATCAAACAGCATTTCACACTGGTTACTGACCAGAAGTCAGTCTCGTTCATGTTTGATTACACAGGCCAACAAAATTTAAGATTTTTCTTTTAACCAAATGCAACTGGGTGATTTTTGATAGTATTAATTCTGCTGATTACGAATAGAATTTGAAATTTCTCTAGCATGCGCAGATTTCTTTTTTTTCAATGAAGAATTTTTAAATTATTCAGCGTTTGAGGCCTGATAAATTTCCTTGCGGCCCCAAAATATGGATATTTAACATTGCAGACGCTTCGCTTCACACCTATTACGTTAACATAGAAGTCTCAAAGTGCTTAACTTGGGAACGTGACGTGACAAAAAAAAAATCTAAAAGCAGATTCGGATTCTACATACAAATTTCTACTAAGAACACTATGTGTTGTCTTAGTTACAAAATGTGTGTTGACTAGTGATATAAACACGGCAAAATAAAGAATGAGAAGATCATACGTTGGCGTCTAGAACTATATTGTTACAAGCCTGGGAAAGAAAATACTGTAGCAGATGCCCTCTCTCGCGCATCATTTGTATCAGCTACAATTGCTACTACTAATCCATTCACCAGACTGTATGAACTACATCGTGATCTCGGTCATCCTGGCATAACAAGAATGACTCACTGGATACGCTGTAAGAACCTCCCGTACTCCGTAGATGATATAAGGAAAGTGATTTCGTCATGCTCAGTTTGTGCAGAATTAAAACCAAGGTTTTACAGAAACGAGGGAAAGCTAATCAAATCAACGTCCTGCTTCGAGCGACTAAATGTAGACTTCAAAGGACCTTTACCTTCAGCAACACATAACCGATACCTGCTCACAATAGTCGACGAATGCTCAAGATACCCATTTGCTTTCCCATGCTCTGACTTATCAACTAAAAGTGTTATTAACTGCTTCTTTCAATTATTTGCGATATTTGGAAATCCCTCATACATTCATTCAGACTGTGGATCATCATTTATGTTACAGGAACTTAAAGCATTTCTTCAAATTCGAGGCATAGCGACTAGTCGTACGACCGCTTACAATCCTCAAGGAAATGGACAGATCGAAAGATACAATGGCATCATTTGGAAAACTATCGAACTCATTGTAAGAGACAGAAACTTAAGAATTTCACAGTAGGAGCTAGTGTTGAATGATGCTTTGCACTGCATTTGTTATGCACAGCGACGAATGCTACTCCCCACGAGCGCATGTTTACACAACCTTGACGCTCAGTCAACGGTTCATCCCTACATGGCTATCATTACCCGGACCCGTGCTTATGAAGAAACATGTACGTGACAGCAAATAGGAACCTCTTGTAGAACAAGTTGAGCTCTCAGAGCCCAACCCCGACTATTCTTATGTTCGCCTAGGTGATGGTCGAGAGGCAACGGTATCCAACAGGAATTTAGCGCCACAACCTGCCACTGGAGAAGCTATAACAGAACCGGTGGTTGAACCGGTGGATGAACCCGAACTAGCAGATGATCTGGACACCGGGACTTCCGGATTAAGTCGAATTTCTGAACCCCATACTGGAGACCCTGAGGTAAGACGTTCTTCCCGGATAAGACGATCCCCTGATTAATATATTGCGGAATTTTAAGGTGGGGTGAATGTGATAACAATAATGTCATTTATAACATACATTATTACGTCATTCCCTAGGTTGCTAGCAACAATTCAATCATTGTTAGTTGATATTGAAATGTCTAGCTTATAATGTAGAAATTTTGTTCATTAAAGCCTTAAATATAAGGTATTTTTCTGCGCACGAGTTATTTACACGTGGTGCTCTTATATCTTCAAGATCTCCGTTTTTTGGTGATGTTTGTTTTTCTTTGGAAATTATTCCATAAACAGATGCTTTTTATAGTCCTCTTGCCATGCAGATGTCTTTTACAGTTTTTCCTTCAGCTTTCGAACGCCAAATATTACAAACTTCACTCGCTCTTTTGAATTGAGATCTTCAGTTTTGAACAAAACAGTGAATGAAATAGATTAAAAATTAAGGAAAACAGCGCTTATTAGCTAAACTTAATTAGTAATATACAACTTGCCATTGATTTAATTGTTGCATAGGGGTTAGAGATGGCCTTCTTGGCATGAAGGAATTTGGAAAGGCTTTTGATCATAGTGCCTTGTTTGGGATTTCAGAGGTTTTAAAAGCAGAAAAGGCTTTAAGAATTAATAATATAATTTATGAAGTGGGTGTGAAAAGATGCGAGGATATTTCTTATATAAACTTTGATGAAAGGTTAGAAAAGTCAACGATTTTTCCGTATGCCAAATGCCCTGGTACAGAAGTAACGTTTTATATACTATTGGATTAGAGCTCATAGACGATTACTGGATTAGAGTAAATGATGGTGAACAAAAACAATAATATATAGAGCTTTTAAATATTTGATTGAGGTTTTGTCAGTCCACTATCACACAAAACAAACGCATAAAATAAATATTGTGTTAATTGGCGAATCCGGTGTACCTTTTCTGGAACTGTTTTTTTGCTGATTACTCAGACAAGCATACCATTAAGTTAATGCAAAGACTAATGCGTCTTTTATGCAAAGATGAGGTATCACAAAAATGTGTTGAACGAGTAGTGATTTTTTCCGTCACAGCATTAGGTGGCATGATTTCATTAAGAGCTAACAATGTTGCACGAAGGACATTCTTGGACAAGGATTATGGTAATAATAAACTCTTTGGATATTCTAAGGAAGAAGCAGTA
Source organism: Rhysida immarginata (assembly GCA_023313115.1). Classification (NCBI taxonomy): domain Eukaryota; kingdom Metazoa; phylum Arthropoda; class Chilopoda; order Scolopendromorpha; family Scolopendridae; genus Rhysida; species Rhysida immarginata. The sequence goes on along the minus strand of JAHWFO010066747.1, from coordinate 3,548,532 downwards.
GCTTTTGTTAACTGTCACAAAAAGTCAACGATAAAAAATTCTTGATGAAATTGCATTTTGGTACAACAATTACACTGTAGAAGGGGATAACAATACAACTATTTGTATTCCTATGTCTATCACAAGCATGGCTGTAACCAGGAGGAGGGGAGGCTGAAGGGGCTGGACTATTTTTTTATTTTATAGCTAGTGTTAATTGTGACATTCTCTACCTATCTAAACAGTGACATTCTTTCATAACCGAAACATAATTTTGCACAATATTTACAACTAACAGAGGTACCTGGCGTTTCCCGGAATAATTACACTTGTAGGTAAACAGAACAATCTCAAAAAATTAAATTATAACTCCCATTTGGTTAAATAATAACTCGGTCAATACAACACAGAGCAAAGGGACTAACCATTCTACGAAAAATACGAAAAACAGGAATTCTAGGTGATAGACCGGGACTTGGCTCACCACTGCGGAGCATCACCAGATACTTTAGACTCAAGTTTTCTTGCCCTTGACGAAGAAGTTCTCATACCCTCTTGCTCTGTTCGAAACTCCCGTTGTTCAGATGTTCAAATGCCCTTATAGCTTCTTCTGTTTTAGTTGCAGAGTTTCTCTGTACAATACTCGTTCTTTCTCTTTCCTTTCCAGACAAAAATTTTTGCCATTCGTCTGGACGTTTGATAGGGAGATCAAGGGAGACACGCTTGACTCATTTGCCTGATCAATAGATGCTGCGTTATTAATGTTCTGTCACTGCATCATCATTTTATGCTCATTATTAATAACTGTTGGAAACGAACGTTCAATCTTCACATTGTCAGCATCTCAGTTACCAAAATATACTTATTCCCACAAAATATAGTCAAAATGTATTTTTAGGAAATGTTTGGATCTGAAGGAGTGCTTACCATTTGCTAAATAGAGCACGGAGCTAAAAGAGTGCTCCTCTGTCGTCTTTCCACTCTTTCTCAATAGTCTGCTAACTCTCCATTATCTCCAGTTACTGTTCATTTTTAAAGATTTTCAAGAAATTGTTAAGTACTAAGAACTCTCTTTTCTAAGAAAAGCCTGTATAACAGGAATTCTCTGCATTGTTACAAATTCAAACTTATCTAGGTTGAACAAACTTTGCCTTTCATTGTTGGTCATGAGATATATATATATATTGTTGATTCCTGCATAGTGTTGGTGCATTGAGTGTTGATATGATACCATTGAAGATACCTATTGTTGCACAAACTTTTCCTTGCATTGTTGGTCATGACATATATATTGTTGGTCTGTGCATAGTGTTTGTGAATTGCGTGTTGATACCATTGTTGATAACTATTGTTGCACAAACTTTGCCTTGAATTGTTGGTCATGAGATATTTCTCATTAACACGCCTTGCTATAACAATTAATATCGATTTTTATCAATAATTATTATTTTTTCGAAATCTGACGTAACAGCGACCTTCCTAAAGGTCAAGTATGTAAAATTTCATCAAGATCGGAATAAAACTGTAGATTTGTATAAGAAACAAACAAACAAACAAACCCACAAACAAACATCATTCTTCTACATATATAAAGAAGGATGTTTGTTTGTTTGTTTGTGGGTTTGTTTGGTTGTTTTCTATACAAATTTATAGTTTTATTCCGATCTTGATAAAATTTCGCATACATGACCTTCAAAGCATGAGGAAGGTCACTGTCTACCTCAGATTTCGAAAAAATAATAATTTATAAAAAATCGATATTCATGGTTATGGCAGGGCATATTTATGAGAAATATCTCATGGCCAACAATGCAAGGCAAAGTTTGTGCAACAATAGGTATTAACAATCGTGTCAACACGCAATTCACACTACGCTCGGACCAGCAACAGATATCTCATGACCAACAATGCAAGGCAAAGTTCGTGCAACAATAGGCCCGTTGTGTTCGCATCAACAATAGTCTCAGTGTGCAATTCACCAATAACAATGAGCACAAAATTATTCAAAGAATTATAAATGAACATAAAATGATGATGCAATGACAAACATAATAGTCCCTTCGCTCTATATTGTAGTGATTGAGTAATTTTAACCAATTTGGAGGTTTAATTTAGCTTTTTGAGGTTGTTCTGTTTACCTACAAGCGTAATTATCCTGGGCAACGCCGGGTCCTCTGCTAGTTATACAGGGTGAATACAAAAGTCTGAACCCCCCCTTTTATTTTTTGAACCGAAGCAGATATGTCAATTTTGATGAATCCAATGACTAGAAAGTTGTGGGTGGCCTATCCCATGGTGCATTTTTCATCATCCCAAATATGCAAATTAGGACACATTCAAAATTTATCTCATAAACCATAAGGGGTAGAGAAAAAACCCAATTGCAAACTTGTTCAGCATAAAAAAACAAACAAAACCAAAAAAATCATCTAAATCGGACCAACCAATCACTCACAATCACGTGGTGAACTGTTTGTAGCTTACCATGTAAAGCTGAATGTTAATATTTCCACCATGTAAAGCATGCAAATCAAAAAATTAACATAAATTATCATACTCACATTCACTTTCATTCGAAAAAGCAAATAAAAGGCATGTTTCAGCACTCAGAAGACAGAACAATTCCAAGCTACAATGGCAAGCTACACTGTTCTGGAAATGGTCAACATGATCTTCTGCTTCGGAGAGGCAAGGAGAAACCTACATGCTGCAGTTAGGTTGTATCGAGACAGATACCTTAACGAACGTCATCCATCTCATGCTTTACATGGTGGAAATATCAACATTCAGTTTTACATGGTAAGCTACAAACAGTTCACCACGTGATTGTGGGTGATTGGTCGGTCCGATTTGGATGATTTTTTTTGTTTTGTTTGTTTTTTTATGCTGAACAAGTTTGCCATTGGGTTTTTTCCTCTATCCCTTACGGTTTTTGAGATAAATTTCGAATGTGTCCTAATTTGCATATTTGGGATGATGAAAAGTGCACCATGGGATAGGCCACCCACAACTTCCTATTCATTGGATTCATCAAAATTGACATATCTGCTTCGGTTCAAAAAATAAAAGGGGGGTTCAGACTTTTGTATTCACCCTGTATATATAGATAGACTAGCAGAGGAACCGGCGTTGCCCGGGATAATTACTCTTGTAGGTAAACAGAACAACCTCAAAAAGCTAAATTAAACCTCCAAATTGGTTAAATAATAACTCAATCACTACAATATAGAGCGAAGGGACTATCCATTCTAAGAAAAATCTGAAAGACAGGAATTTGCCTCTTCACTGAAAAAATCCATTCTAGGTGATATACCGGGACTTGATTTACCGAAAAAAAATTTCTTAAAGGCTCACAATGGATGGACCTCTCCAAGGATGCTTTCTAGTCTAAATAATTTTTTACTCTCGTAATCTTACTTTAGATGTACACTTGATGTTGTTGCAATTTCTTTTCTTCTTTCGATGTCTTGAAGCAAAAATTGACAAATTCATCACTTTGTGTAGTCTAGCAGCCGTCGATTCTTCAATTTACTTGCTTACAATTTGCTCAATACAGCACGGAGCTAAAGGAGTGCTTCCTCTATCGTCTTTCACTCTTTCTCAATAGTCTGCTAACTCATTATCTCCAGTTACTGATCATTTTTAAAGATTTTCAAGAAATTGTTAAGTACTAAGAATTCTTTTTGCTAAGAAACGCCTGAATAACAGGAATTCTATGTATTGAATTCTATATTGCACAAACTTTGCCTTGCATTGTTGGTCATGACACATATATTGTTGATCCTTGCATAGTGTTGGTGGATTGCGTGTTGACACCGTTGTAGAAACCTATTGATGCACAAACTTTTATTTGCATTGTTATTCATGAGATAAATATATATTGTTGGCCCATGCAGACTGTTTGTGAATTGCGTGTTGATACTTATTGTTGCAAAAACTTTGTCTTGCATTGTTGGTCATGAGATATTTCTCATTAATATGCCCTGCCATAACCATGAATATCGATTTTTTATCAATAATTATTATTTTTTCGTAATCTGAGGTAGACAGTAACCTTCCTCATGCTTTGAAGGTCAAGTATGCAAAATTTTATCAAGATCGGAATAAAACTGTAGATTTGCATAAGAAACAAACAAACAAACAAACAAATAAACAGAACCACAAACATCCTTCTTTATATATATACTAGAAGAGGTACCCGGCGTTGCCCGGGATAATTACACT
>JAHWFO010066747.1:3488013-3524329 GCA_023313115.1 Rhysida immarginata | reverse complement strand
TGGGTAGCCCATTATCACCAATTCTTTCCAACATCTATTTAAATAACATGGAGCACAATTTACTAAACAAATCACAACACAAACAACACATAAAAATATGGATGAGATATGTAGATGACATCCTAGTCATAACAAACAAACCAATAGAAATATTAATACACCTATTAGAAGAACGATATCCTTTAAAATTTACACACAACACCATGACCAACAACCGTATCACATTTTTAGATATAAACATTATAAAAAATGAAAATAATCTAGATTTTGAGATATATGAAAAACCAACAAAAGGTAACAACATACCACATTACTTATCACAACAACCCACACACCAAAAAATTAACACTATTAAATAATATTTACAAAGAATAAAAAATCTTACATCCCCGAAATATATTCCTACAAATTTAAAAAAACTTAAACTGAACCTAATAAAAAACAAATGTCCAATAACTTTAATAGACAAAATTTTAATAGATACGTTTACAAACAATACAACAAAAACTATACCAATTCAACAAGAACAACAAAAAAGATATTCAATACAATACAATAATAAAATTTTCCACAAACAGTAAAAAATATTAGAACAAATACCAAACATAAAAACCATACCAAAAATAACAAATAACATTACTAAAACATTAATAACCACCACCAACCTAAAAACAACAATCAATCAAAATAATAGCACAAATATCAATTTCAAAGAAATATGTCAAAATAATAAAGAAAAATGGAACACTAGAAATATAATTTATCAAATACCATGTAAAAATTGTGAACATATCTACACAGGTCAAACTAAACGACAATTAGAAATAAGATTAAAAGAACAAGAAAGAGCACTTCGCCACAAAGACAAAAACAACCATTTAGTTAATCATTGTATCAAAGAAAACCACACACCAGATTGGAATAACACAAAAATCATTGGAAAAGAAGAAAATTATAAAAAAGATTAATTAAAGAAACAATAAATATCATTACAAATAACAAAAATTTAGCAAAGCCATCAATACAGATAAACAATAAATGGACACTACTTTTAAACAACAATCACCCTAGTATACAATAGCCAACAATCATAACCTACAATTACAACCAACTTAGCTTCATCACCTTTATATCAATTGTTAAATTCTTATTTCAACTGTTTTCACATTCAAAAATGTTTAATCCAACTGATGAAGAGAAATATTCTCGAAAACGTTTTTTTTATATAAATTTTATCACAAATATTTGGATCACCCTCTTCAAAATTTCATCTGTATTTCAAAACCAACACTTCCTTCAAGATTATCGTTTTTCCCCTATTAACATTATCTTCACAAGACTTCATCTACCTCCTCAATAGACTGGGTTTATTTCTACTATCAACAACATCTTCAATAGACTACATCCTTTGAGTTTTCTTCCATCTCACAAGTTTCTTCATCGTTTTTCAAGATTGGTGACTTTATTTATTATTTATTTTTCTGTTTTTTTTTAATTTACGATTTTCCCCATTAAAAGGACACTGAACACAGTTAAATTTAAAAAAAAACTCAAAAAGTTTCTTAGTCTCGTGTGAGTTGATAATGAAACACGCGGTTGGCGCGTGGTACCATTGTTGGCGCTTTGTTCCATTTTTCGCGAGACGCAGTAAACAGTAACGAGTGTTCAAGAAAAAGCTCAACGCGTGTTATGGCTTGGGGAATTTAAGTTGATGATTACAGTTCAGAGAAAATTAAAAACAAAAGTTTAAAAAGGATCCTCTAAATCATAAATCAATTAAGCTATCGCAGGAAAAATATGTAAACACAGGCAGCCTGTTACATAAAAAGGGTGCTGGTAGACCTTCAGCGACATTGCAGAAGTAGAAAAGGTCAGGGAGGCGTTCGATCGTAGTCCCCGTAAATCACTTCGCCAAGCGGCTCGCCAACTGGATATGCCAATGACATCCGTATATAAAATAGTGAAGCACCGCCTTCGTCTTACACCCTACAAAATCCAGATGATGCATGAACTGAAGCCAGAAGACCGACCGAAGCGCAAGAAGTTTGCTGAGGATATGCTCCAAAAAATGGACAATGATCCCACCTTCCTTGAGGACATTTTGTTTTCTGATGAGGCAACATTCCATAATTCCGGAGCAGAAAACCGACACAACTGCCGCATTTGGGGCTCACAAAACCCGCACGTTCTAAGGGAGCATATATGCGACAGCCCAAAGGTTGATGTTTGGTGCGGTTAAAATGCATGCTCGAGTAATCGGACCTTTCTTTTTCTCTGAAGACACCATTACCGCTGCAACCTACCTAGATATGCTGGAAAACTACCTGATTCCACAGGTGGAAGAACTGAAGCCCAGCATAGTCTACCAACAACATGGAGCACCTTCTCACTGGGGCCTGCAAGTTAGGTAGTGCCTTGATACGAACTTTCCAGGACGGTGGATTGGAAGGGCTGGGCCAATCCCTTGGCCTCCTCGCTCACCCGATGCGAACCTTCTGGATGTTTTCTTCTGGGGATATGTGAAACACAGTGTACAAGAACAGAATAATTGAAACAATTGCTGAAATCACCCCCGAAATGCTAGCCCGAACATGGGAGGAAATCGAGTTTCGCTTTGACGTCCTTCACGCCATAAATGGGGGGCACATTGAAATTTATTAAGGCATGCTAAGAAACTTTTTGAGTTTTTCTTTGTGAATAAAAAAAATCACGTTAAAATCTGTAAAGTTTTTGAGTAATAAACATGTAGAATACGGAAGATAATTTAGATACACCCTGTATAATCTATAATAGTTTGAGTGTCGAAATTTATAAAATAAGTAGGTAAACGGGCAAATTAGTCGTTAGTTAATTAGTCTCTTGACCTTAAATTAAAACTTTCCGCGCACTGCTTAGATTGTTTACATGTGAAAAGTATTGGAAATCAAACTGAAAGTTCAAAAACTGTGTTCGATTTCAACTCTCCGCACTTACATATCTCAGTACCGGCAAATTAACATACACAACTTTTGAACATTAAAGTTTTCAAATATTAAAATATTAGGGCCGTGAATTTAACACAGCTTCATTTCGGTAAAAGATTAACTCAATACCGGCAATTTATCATACACAGTTCTTTCATATAAATTAAACTCGCGCACTTCTTAGATTGTTTACTTTGTAATAAGCGCTTTGAACAAAAACGTTTTCAAATATTAAATTAACCTGAAAAAAGATTTTATGTTTGGTGTGTTCCAGTTTTTCATTATTTGTTGTAATACCTTAGAAATTGAACTACAATCATGCTAAGTTTGACGCTTGTATGTATTACCGTTTTTACAAAAGAACAACAAAAAAAAATTGTATGGGCCCCGTTTTACCTTTAGGTACGGAACCCTATATATCATCCTGAGAGTAATCGACCGCATGAAAAAAACTTTCCTTGTATAAATGTCGAACTTTGAGTTGAAAAAGCTATTTAATCTAAGTCGGTCATAGCTATCGATAAAGACCGAACATATGTAAACTCGATTAAAGAAAAGCGTTATATTTTTCGACGAGTGATATCAAAAACCCAGACAAACATGATATAACGGAATTTATCATGGGATGAATTTATGAAGTATTTTTAAAGTTTCTTTAAATCATTTACTTGACTGAAGATTTAGCTCTGAACTTTCCTACCAGCATATCTGAAATTTGACTTACAAAGGAATCCCACATAGTCTATCCGTGCACTTTATTTTGCGCGCAAGCGCACCGTGGAAGCGATAGCGTTGCGCGGCAGCAGAGGGCTCCGGAAGTGCAGAGTTCAACAAATAGGGCGGTAAGAGGGGAAGTAAAATTGTTAGCGGTGGTCGCCAAAGAATTACAGTTAGAACACTGTTATTAAGCATAAAACCTTAATTTTGCTGTACAATTATTCGTCTCAAAATAATTTATAAGATGAGGTAAGCATTCATGAATACTACTGTTATTTAAAATTTACAATTTTATTTTCAATCTTATTGGATCGCAAATATTACTCAATCTCTACGTTTAAGATAATTTTAATTAAAAAATTGAAATCGTGAGATCGTGGCCGTATCACAATCTATTAAAAGATTTCTGTATATTATTACAGATATAAAGCACCGCGATACATACCCCCTCACCAACGCAACGTATTATTCGACGTTGCACATGAAGCAGCCCCGTGTTTGATTACTGAATACTTAATAAAATGAAATAATAATTTAAGGAAATGCTTATTAATTACTATATACATTTTTTACTGGAAGGCAATTAGCCAATCTACTTTTTAAAAACTAAATTAATAATTATTAGCCAATCTATTTTTAAAAACTAAGTTTGTTTAGAAACTTCAGAAGCCATTCAATTGTCGTCTGCTGCTGTCTACTTCCGTTGATTTCAAGTGAAGTGGATTCGTGCTTATTGCCATAGCCTAATGAAAGAACCCCATAACGTTCTTTCATTAAGCTACGTTATTGCTGAGTAGTGGAAGAAAGAAGTTCTCTTAAGCGCATTAATACACACAGCCTGCTTTAACAATGGAGTCCTTGCATGGCTATGTGTGCTCAATTTTTTTCGTTTTCGCGTTTATTTTGAAAGAAACAAAATTTCGCACTCTCTTATTTTGCAAGCATCTATAGTAGCTTCAGATGAGTAACATATTTCAATTTGGTGGAAATCTGTGACATACATGTTCGAGGGATTCCCTTGTTAGTGAAGACTAGTTCTTTCAGCAATATCATTACTTATTTTAAAGGGTTGTGCATTACACACTTCTCTTGTTTCCTTCCTAAAAACTATAATTTTGTTAACTTTTTTGAAAGAGTTATTAACGTACATGAAAATAATCTTTGGTCTAGACTACGTGTTTTGTTTTTTCTTTTCCTGACAATTATTACATTTAAACCATATGTTTTATTTAAACTTAATAAAATATATATTTTCATAGGAACTAATGTCTTCACGAGTTTTATTTAAATGCTCTTTTCGTGTTTAATGTGTGATATTGCATCTTTATTTCCTATCGAATGATATATCACATGCCTTCGTTCAAAAATATTTATAAAAATCACATGACGCTGCCATTATGTTCGCATTGAACTCCATAACTCCGACAATGAGAAAGTACGCCTTAAAGAGAGCGTATTCTAAATAATCATTAACGAATGATATAATCCAAGTACCGAAGGGCTAAATTAATACTGTATTGTTTATGTATTCAACCTGTAAAACTTCTAATTTGTAATTTGTGTATATTTGAAATGAAGGAACTGGTCGTAACGAAGGCGTGTGCAATACAACCTAGAGAGAAAGCATGCGCAAGGAAAAATCATACATTGTTATATCACCTACGATAGGGACAATTTCGGGCTTATTTGTAGAAATACGATTTACAATACCCTACCCTCATGCTTCAAATCAGCGCCAACAATGAGTGAAATGTTAAGTGAAAAATTAAGTTGTATTCGTTCGGGACTCATTATGAAAGGCATTCGTCCTACTGCCCGACTGTCTTTCTGCCCGACTCATTAATATTGCGAACCTGCTGCCCGACTCACCTGATCACTAGTTAAAAAGGGTTTTTCCCAAGTACGTGATACATCGATACATCGACACTTAGCCGAAATGATATCGAGTTGTTGTATGGGCGTTGGTCCTACATTAGGCAGCAATTTAAAAAAGTCACTTTTAAAAGTGTCGATGAAGCGTTATTTTAATCTTCTTTTCACCAAAAAAAGAAACTAGGTTTCTAGAAAAAAGAAACACATTACATTAACTATAGATTTTTATTATAATATTGGGTCTCTAACCATTACCTCTAACATTACTTTAAAATAGACTCATTACCTTAAAAATTCATTACCTTAAAAATTACGCTAAATATCCCGTAATTACTTTAAACTAAGAAATGTTGAATGTTTCCACTTGAGATTGTGATAACTGAATAGAATACAGAATACCGGTAAAATATGAAATGTCTACAGTACATTGCTCGTTTTAAGATATTTTTATTTTTTCTGTATTTTTAACTTTTTTTTATCTTTAGTTGCTTTTTTACACCTAATACAGTATACGAGAGACAGTGTGTACAAACTGTATCGATGTATCAAAAGAATCAATGTAATATCGATTATCGGTTGTAAGGTTGAACGATATGCTTAAAAAAAAACCAGAGCAAATGTCGGGCAGACGGTTGCCGTTTGAATTGAGAAGAATGTCGGGCAGTCAGTCAGTCGGGCAGCAGGACTAGAACATTATGAAATTACCTATTCGTTTTCCTATCAGTTCATTCCTTTCACACATTATGAATTCGTCGACAAAACGCAGAACTCGCTTCTATTGTTTGCATAAAGATGCGACGTTTATGTGCATTCTGTTCAGCACTTTTCTTCCTTGTTGGTACTCTGAACCAACTTCTAATTATGAATAAATTTCTTTTTATAATTTTCGGAAATATTTCTACATCATTTTTCATTGTTGAAATGGAACGACCATACGCTAAAGAAGCGGACGCGCTGACGAAGTGTGCGCGCGTGCTACAACAATGCCTTCATAAAGGACGAATGTTCCAAGCTAGCGTTAACAATGCTCGAAGAGTCGAAATATAATTTTTTTAATAATTTTGGAATTTTTGTATATTAAAATGTAAAACAAATTATTAACAGACATCATATTAACAAATTAAATACAATTTCAGATTTGTAATTATAAATATTTTGCAGCAAATTGATTAGAAATATTGGTTCATATTATAACCACGATTTTTGAAGGAATTATTTTCTAGGCAGTTATTTAGACATGTGCCTGTTTTAACGCGCTCATAGAAGGCTTGATCCACACTTTATTTTTGTTAACATAAATGGCTAGAAATTGCTTTTCAATAACATTAGGCTTAATAGCAATTTGATTTTGATAGCCATGAACTTTTGCTAACTGCAGGCCTAACCATTAGCAATTGATAAGATTAGTTAGGCCTACCAAGTACTTCCTATTGAACACAATTAGGTGTTAATAAATTAGGCCTAATGAGAATTTGCTTTTGATAACATTCGTTAGGCCTAAAATTTAATTGCTATTGACAATTATTAGATGTTAATTTATTAGGCCTAATTGCAATATTGCTATAGGAAACTTGACACTATAATTAAGTTGATTTTAACGCCACCTAGTATTGACATTTAAAATTATTATATTGTAAATGGCGGATTCCTCAATGGAACATGCTGTAAAACCGTCACTAAAAAGGACGTGTGGCGGCATCTATTGCTGCATCCTAGGATGTAATTCAAATAGTTATTCGATACCAAAGACATCTCTGTTTAATTTGCCAAATATAAAAAAGAATTCTGAATGACGAAATAAATGGATTAAAATAATTAGGCAGATAAAGTATAAACTCCTTTTAATACTTATACAAATGCATTTATGGTTAATGTTAACTATCTCCACAATCGCGCGATGGCTGAATCCGCAAATTGAATAGGAAACTTGACACTATAATTAGTATGATTTTAGCGCCACCTAGTATTGACATTTAAAATTATTATATTGTAAAATGGCGGATTCTTCAATAGAAAATGCTGTAAAACGGTCACTAAAAAGGACGTGTGGCGGCATGTATTGCTGCATCCTAGGATGTAATTCGAATAGTTATTCGATACCAAAGATATCTGTTTAATTTGCCAAGTATAAAAAAGAATTCTGAATGGCAAAATAAATGGATTAAAATAATTAGGCAGATTAAGTATTAACCCTTTTTAATACTTACACAAATGCATTAATGGTTTTATACATATTTACATTTTCGATAGTAAGGATAAAATATGGAATTCAAGTAAATACAGCAAGATATGTGGAAAACGTTTTTACTGTGGCCATCCAATAAACCATCCAAATAGTGCTGATTACATGCCATCTTTATTACACAATCTAAAAATATTTCCAATCAAGCAAATGAAAATCTTTATTTACAATATAAAAGTACAAATTTTACACACTAGATGGCGCAAAAATGTAAAGCGACTGCAGCGCCCCTGCCAGGTTTCTTAATGCCTATTGTCGCGATTCCTGTAACCGGCCGAGGGGAAACCAACTGCCCCCTGTATTTTAGTTGGGGTATATATCAGTTATTTGCCCCAGGAGGGGGATGTCGAGTAACGGAAACCAGTGACCAGTGAGGCCCGCAGGGCCGAGAGTGGGACTTGCGTTTGCGATTGTGCAGTAGTGTTGGAGTATTCGAATACCAAAGTAATCGATACCAACGATACTTAAATTTCAGTATTCGTATTCGAATACTACCTTGAGTAATCGACTACTTTTGATTACCACAATTGGTTGGTTTAGGAATTTTTTTTTAATTTACTATTCGTCCATGATTTCCTCTATGTGATTTTATCTATGAATTTACGTTACCAAATGCTGTAAATACGGGATTTTTTGATGAAGATAATGAAAACTCTACAAATGCCACTTGTTTGGAATGAAGGAATAATCTTAATTATAATTTACTAAAAGTAGTCGATACCGATTTAAAGTAATCGAAAGTATCGACTACTATTTTTTTAAATACAATTTTATCATTAATAAAATATTGTTTATAATTATAGAAATAATGATATTTTCTTTCTTTTAATAAATGATCTAAAATATCGTTTTGAACTTCATTTCTTATTATAACAGAAGAATTTTGAAAATTATCACTATTTAATTCATCATCAGATAATACTGCAGACTGAAGTGGGCAACTTAAATCAGGAAAATTTTTTAAAATGTTCAAACTAACTGGTTGACAATTTTTAGTTGATTTTGGAAATTTCGGAAAGCCAAATACTGTTTCTAATAACATGGGTTTTTTGTATGTCTCTCGCATGTTCGGTTTTCCCCAAGCTTGAGGCTGTGAAGTTTTGGTCGTCACATCTTCTTCATTGATATACAAAATCACACCGACAATATGCTTACATTTTCCACTTACTCCTGCTTTGCAAGAGCAATAAGCTTCAGACATTTCATTATTTTCATCCATCTACAATGATTAGTTTTCAAACAAATTTTTTATTTTTTATTTTTCAAAACAAATTTTTAATATTTCACTTTGTAAACAAATTTTTAATTTAGAAACTATCTTTAATTTAAAAGAATAAATTTATCTACTTGGATTGTAATATTATAACTCGTTTTAGTTGTCTTCATTTGTGGGATGCATTTTGCTTCAATTAATTTAGATGGAAATTTTTGTAAACCATCATAAGTATGATCAGATTCTTTTAAATTATGGCCTTTTTCTATTGTTTTTCTTCTGAATAGTTTTTTCCAATTAATTACCTCTTCGAAATTAAATTTTCGGATTATTTCCATTATAAAACAGCGATTCAAATTTCCCTCAAAATAAAAATCTCTACTTACAATAAAAAAGTACAAATTTTAAACACTAGATGGCGCAAAATGTAATGCGACTGCAGCGCTCCTGACAGGTTTCTTAATGCCTATTGCTAGAAATTACCTTTCAATAACATTAGGCTTAACAGCAATTTGATTTTGAGTCATTAACTTTTGCTTTTGATAACATTAGTTAGGCCTAGCAATTACTTGCTCTTGACAACGTCAGAAAAAAAAAATCAAACTTTCCGCATAGCAGATAAAAAAAAAAAGAAACTCAGTCACGTGAGAAAGTTATTTAGTGGACCGGTGGGGGTGACAATTTGCTTTTGAGAGCTTTAGTTAGGCCTAAGAATTAATTGCTATTGACAACAATTAGATGTTAATTTATTAGGCCTAACCTCAATTCGCTATTACTAGGAACTACCTTTTAATAACATTAGGCTTAATAGCAATTTAAATTTAAAATGAGTTTAGTCTCCTTATAATGGGGAAAATCGTGAAATAATAAAAACAAAAATTAAAATTAAAGTCACCAATCTTGAAGAAACTTAGGAGATGAAAGAAAACTCAAGGATGTAGTCTATTGAAGATGTTGTTGATGGTAGAAATAAAACCAGTCTATTGAGGATGTAGAAGAAGTTCTTGTGCAGATAATGTTGATAGGGGAAAACGATAATTTTGAAGTAAAGATGAAATTTTGAAGGGTTAATCCAAATTTTTGGGATAAATCTATATCTATAAAATCCAAATACCACTCACTGACTCACTCACTCACTCATCACGAAATCTCCAGAACTATGAAGCCGAACTTGAAATTTGACAAGTATATTTCTCTTGGCTTCTAGGTGCTCGCTAAGAAAGGATTTTATTTATTCTTTCTTCCTTTCCATTGTAGATTTTTTTTAAAACTCAATTTACCTGGAGCTCAATGGGATTTTTGCATTCCTTAAAAAATTGTGACGTTTGCTTAGAAATTGTGACGTCGTTGTTTGCTTTTGCGCTTATTCCGTGAAACAGCATCAACAGTAAGGCGTGGTTTCCACATCACTGGAATCACGCCAGAACGGAACCCTAACGGAAAATTTTTATGATGTCACTTCCTTCCATTCCGTTTTTGATCACCAAAATGTCGATGGAAAGTTTGTTGAGCTGTGTTGAAGAAAAATTTCCATTCCGTTTCGCCATTTCCATTCCGTTTCGCCACAGAAGGCAGCGTCACCATGACGCCATCGCGTCGACTTCGCTGCTGTCGGTCTGGCGCTTCGCCGCCATTATTGTGTCTATCGAATCGAGTGTGCATTCTCTCCATCTCCCTTGGCGAACCTCGAAGAATATGGTAAAAAATAAAAAGAATATTGAAAAGAAGCTACTCTGCATTCACCTGGATGAGTTTTCAGAGGAAAACAAACTTCATAAATATCAAAAATTTGATATCAAATTAGAGCTTATAGTTGTAGCATAGTGGTGTGTTGCTGTCGTCTTATTTTGCAGGTATGGGTTCGAATCCCGCCCTGGGAAAGTTTTTTTTTTTCTTCCTAAATTCATCTTAATATGTACGGAAGTTCAGTAATCCATTTTGTAATCATAATCTTAATTTTCCAATTTCCTACTATTATCTATATATATAAAATCCAAACTTTTTCGATTATTCCGTGAAACAGCATCAACAGCATTATTTCGTGCAGGAATATAATGTATCTTATTTTCTAATAGGGCTTTTCGTGGCGACCAATCTCCGGATGATGGGGGGGAGGGGTTAATTACAGTATTTTGGTTATAAAGGCATGTAATGAATAACGTAAAATCTGCATTTGCGATATCGATACTTTGTCTCGATTATCTGATTTTCTTAAGTCAGGTGGAGAAGGGGGGAGGTTGAAGTAAAAATAATATATAATGATTGACGTTTTCATAAGTAGTCATATAATCCATAAATGAAAAAAAAATTGGCCATGTGGTTGGTCTTTTTTTTTCTTTTTTTTCTTTTTGACTCGCGTGATTTGTTTGTTTAGGTTATAAACTGTACATACCCAAAAGGCTCCTAACAGATGGGCGCACGTCTTCGAGGCGCCGGAATCAAAGTCCACATGTTAGGTGGGTTTGATCCGGTTGACCAAGTATTGAAGCATCTTGGAGGACCCGCTGACGTGACATGGATCATGATTGGTCGGATTTTGGCCACGTGGTTGTTGGTCATAAAATTTCGATTTTGTTATTTGATTTAAAATTTATTTAAAGTATCCATGACTATTTTTCGATTTATTATGAAGTAGCTGATATACTCGGCGTTGCTCGGACTCTTTGTTGATGAAATTTTTCAATTTCTGAATGTGACTATACAAAAAAAGTGAACATTATTCTGCACCTTTCATCTCCGGGGCTGCGTCAAATTTACTCAGCTAAAGGGCCGGTGATTATAGAGAAGTGAAACATAATACAATAATAACATTTTTTAAGAGCCAAAAGATTGATTTTTAGAAGACGCTCATACATAACAATAGCGAAGCATTGCCGGGCCTGCTAGTTATTAATATTTTAAAAGCATTTATGTTAAGTGTAATCATTTACCATTCATGTCATGATTATTTTTATATATTTTCTTTTCCTTAAATCAAATTTATTCACGTATTTTAAATATATATTTAATTATTCCTAACACACCTTATTTAAAGCTCTGTATTATTTAAAAAGATATAAAGTGAAGAGGATAGATCATTTCTTTTAACAACATTTCTAATAATTTATTTTGGACAGTTGAAATGCTTTAAAAACAAATTTATTTCATCACATGGAAATAATTCTTTAATAAATTTAGCAATTACAACAAAATTATTTTATTTTTCTTAAGCGTTTTTTAAAAATATCTGTGCATTCATTGGAATTACCTAAAACAATGGAATAGGTCCCTTTTAATTTTTGTTTGTATGATACATAGCCAGTACCAACTGTGTAGAGTTTTCCAAGGCATTGAAGATAGAATAAGCACGGGTTTTCATGGATGGATAGCAAAAACATTTTAAAACGCATATATTTTCTCGATTATTTATTAAGATTCGGCGAACATAGCCTTCTCTATGAAATCGCAATCCTTTTTTTTTTGCTGACAGTAACCAGCTCTACAATCCCCATCTACATGTGGTTGATGTATTAAATAATCATCGATGTCATCGACAGTAATGAAAGGAACTTTTGATAAATCAACAGTCCATCTGTCTTTCAATTCGGCAAAATCGATTACTGATTTACACGATGCCATTAATTCACGAACGAAAAAATCTTGGAAATCATATTTGGAAAAGAATAATTAGAATAATTGTAAATGTAGCACAAAGCCAGTACAACGTTACAGGTAGCACGCTTGACCGTTTTTGCCACTCAAAAATATGAGATTCGACACACGGTGGCGCAGTTTGCTTTCTGCGCATGCGTTTAAACGAATTCGGAAAAGGCCCATTAGATTTTGATAATGGTAAGCCTAATAACAATCACTTATTGATAACTTTAGGCCTAGCAGCAATTTGCATTAAGCAGCAATTAACTATTGATCACGATAGGCCTGCCAACAATTAGCTGTTAGTAACATAGGCCTAACAGGATAATGGCTACTTAAGAACACGTGCCAGTGAACCATTTCGACCATCTTCAAACTAAATTTATCAATTGGCTAAACAGTATTTAATTACGTTATATTCGTTCATGGCTCATCGTTACGAGTGGTTTGATATGCTACTTACTATATCTTGGCATTGAAAATTTCTAGAAGGATATCATAAAAGTACAAGTAGAGTGTGTGCCATTGTACCAATTTCGACCGTCTTCGAATTCGTCCGTGCCATTTCCCATATCTATCGATTGGTGGAAACAAATTTTTAAAATCTATCATACTTTCCGAGAAAATCGAGTTACGAACGGGCGGACAAGCCCAAAGCGTAAGAACCTTTTGGTACTTAATAAATTGGTTTGGCAGAATGGTACATTCGCACAGGCCTACCACAGATTCAAAAAAGGATTTTTTTTCTGTTGGGGGGGTGGGGGGGGCGCCGGGGGGGTTCTTAAAACCTTTTTTTCTCCAAAATGCCTCTTCGCAGCCACACAGTTTCTTTTCAAAAGAGGTTCGTCTCTCTGAGAGAGGCCGTTCATATAGTTTTTATTGTGTTTGGGTCATTGAAATGACTGCTTCTAAAGTTTCTTCATTTTTTAAAAAACAAAATTATTTTCTATAAAAAGTCTTAGCCCATTTCCATAAATAATACGTCAATGCATAATTTAAAGGACTCTCTAAGTATAAATGGATATTAAAAATAATTCGGGGGGTCTCGGGGGGAGGGTATAGTTAATAACTCCAAACGGCTCATTACAGCCGAATAAGTCATTCACAAAAAAATTCGCCTTTTTGAAAGAAGTCCTTACATGTCGAGTCTATTGAGTTTGGTTTGGTGGTTTGAACGCTACAGCCGTTTTTTTTAATTTTTAGAAAAAATTTAATATCTCTAAAAAGGCTTAACCATTTGACATAAAAAATACGCTAAGGCGCAATTTAAGGTACTTCTAATTATACGTCTAATTATGTATAATTTTTGTACGGTTCTTCTATTTGCTGTTTCGGAGGAATTAGCTGCACAAAACTGGTTACATACGTACAGACAGAAAAAAGTTTTTCAAAATCTGAACATATCTCTTTGAATCATAAGTTTTTAAGTCGATTTCAGCAAAAAAAACATTTTGAGTTTCTGAAACGAACACACAGGCCTTCCAGATGACCACCAGATGAACCAGGGAGCTACCAAACGTGTATCCTCAATGACAGTTCAGCGAACGTTGCTGCGTATGGGGTCCCACAGCAGACGGCTGGTTCGTGCACCAATGCTGATGGCTGTTCACTGGCGACAAAGACTGACATTTGCACACCAGTACGGCAACTGGATAGCAACAGAATGGCGAAAGGTTGCTTTTTCCGATGAATCACGGTTTAAGCTCCATCGAACAGATGGGCGATGGCGTGTATGGCGTTCAGCGTCAATAAACAAACATTCTGCAACACATGCCGCAAGGGTCCAGGCCGGAGGATGCAGCGTTATGATCTGGGAAATGTTTTCAAGGCATTCCCTGGGTGCACTCATCATTGTGAACGGCACCATGGATTAGTGAACGTCCACCCCTACATGCAGATTGTGTTTCCTCAGCACGGTGGCATCTTCCAGTAGGACAATGCGACGTGCCATACACCACGCAGTATCCGTACGTGGTTCAAAGAGCACGAGGATGCGTTTACGGTACTCCCCTGACCCCCAAATTCCCCGGATTTAAACCGCATAGAGCATCTGTGGGACCACCTCGATCGGGTTGTTCGCGCCATGGATCCTCCACAGCACATCTTACGACAGCTCGCCACTGCTGGCTTCACATTCCTGTCAATACCTTCCAGAACCTTATTGACTCTCCTCCTGCCCGTCACATAGCTGTCTGCGCTGCGAAAGATGGTTTTTCTGGCCACTGACAGGTGGTCACATTAATGTGACTGGACTGTGTATATACTTAACATTCGGATCCTTAATGGTCAAGATTTAACAGAAGAGATCACTTCACCATATTTGTATGCATATTTTTACAAAAACACCTTTCAATTTCCTAAACTCAACCCTGGTGAAAAATTTCAACTAATACTTAATCACATATCTAGGATAAGGCAGAATTCCCAAAATGATGGATCCGGAATTGATACCGGAAGCTCCGCAGTTTGGTGAAGGTAATTTTGTAGAATACAATGGGTTGTTAGAGATCTGTGGTAACACGTTACAGTGGGCCAGAAAAGGTGGAAAACCTCTTTCGCCACCATCGAGTGTGTTCAATCTAGTAGCCATGCATTGCAGTTTCTACTGCAGGAGGCGGGAACGCAGAACTTACTTACTTTTCAAACCCGCTTATCTGTTAGAGTCGCGGGGGCAGCAACCCTATGGAGGATCTCCAGGGATCGCGATCTTATGCCATCAGGTGCATGTCCTTCATGGTAAAACCCAAACGACTCGAACCCAGATTCTCCATTAGTCTAGCCACCTGGTTTTAAGCCGACTCCTTGGTCTCTTACCCACCGGTGTGGAAAATAACTGCCTAGGAAGACGAGTTTGCGGCATTCGTATCACGTGGCCATACCAGCAACACTGAGATCTCTCAATGCGAAGTAGTGGCTCAACACCTAAAGACTCCCTTATTGTGCTGCTGTGCACTCTGTCTAGTAGGGTAACACCTGCCACACCTCTCAGAAATCTCATTTCGGCCACTTGTACCCGCGATCACACTCTTTCAGTCATTACCCAAACCCCCTCCGTGGGCACTACCTTGACGTGGTGGAGGGGCTTGAGTGCCTCAGTGACGCTAAGGGCTATGCTGGATTGGGTCACCCATGCCAAACAGACCTTAGCAGAGAGGACAGACTAAAAGTGTCCGGTCGTTTGTTTTTGACATGGCCTCCATTACGACCAGTACGTCCACCTGCGTGTTTGCCGTGCGCAGCGATCCTACTTCCAGGGAAAGGGGGATCCTTATGGTTGAGGGAAGGCTTTCCGGAACAATACACCACTTTGGCCCCTGCTTCTTGGAAGGATGGGTGGTCTGGATGAGCCCGTCCAGATCAGTCGGCTGGTCGTCGCTCCTTGGAGCTTCAGCCATAGGGTTAGGCGCTGCCTATATCTTCCTCGTATCCCTGGTGCCAATGTGCATACCCTTGTTGGGCTCGGTGGTGGGTGGGGAGCGAGGGAGATGAAACTTTACTCCACTTATATGGGTAAAAATAATAAGCTAATAAATCAAAAACCAAAGAACGATCGTGAATAGAGATCGAGCCGTAGACTGCCAAAGAATCCGAAGTTTTTGGAGATGAAATTGGCAAGTGGGGAGTCGTTTAAGACCATATCCCCATTTCTAATTTCAAAAGAACTTAAACGACTCGTTGGGGATACAAAACATGTTAAAAGACTTTTCACCGGCCATCTGCTTATTGAAGTCTTTAAGGATAAGCAAGTCACCACCCTGCTATCCTTGAAAAAGTTTGCAGGGAAAGCCGTTCGGTTTCTCCCCATGCAACATTGAATTTCAAGAAAGGTGTTTTCACATTGCCAGGATCTGGAAGGAATAGGAGATGAGGAAATCATTGCCGAATTGAACGATCAATTTGTTGTTGACATTCGCCGGATTGCTCCAAGGAGGAATGGTGTTTCTCATCTTACAAAATCCTTCATCGTTACCTTTGAGGGAACAGTTTTGCCAGATACCATTTACATCGGGTGTATATAATGTCACGTGAGACCCTTTATCCCCAACCCGTTGCGATGATTCCAATGTCAGAAGTACGGCCACACGAGAACAAACTGTCATTTTAATGTTGTTTGTAGCAAGTGTGGCCTACCCGGACATGAGATGGAAGCTTGTTCAAACGAGTTTCAGTGTTGTAATTGCAAGGGAGCCCATTTTGCCCTTTCAAGAGACTGTCCTATTTGGCGGAAGGAAAAGAAAATCCAAGAGGTTCGTGTCCTTAGGGATTTGTCTTTTCCGGAAACACGTAGGCAGGTAGAACAAAATGAAGTCCGTAACTATGCAGCAGTGGTTAAGAGTCGTCCTTCTATTAAGTCAGTTGGAACAATGACTGATTTGAATATCGCAGACTTCTCCTGTGGAACTTCCACCTCCACAGGCCCATCTGCTAGCACTAGTCGGACTTCAAAATCAATTACACCATCTGGAACTCCTCCAAAAACTTCGGGAAGGGAAGATGGCAAGAAACGCTCGTCAGAGGTGTCACCTTCCTCTGACCCCTCCAAAAACCGTGTA
Organism: Rhysida immarginata; assembly: GCA_023313115.1. Classification (NCBI taxonomy): domain Eukaryota; kingdom Metazoa; phylum Arthropoda; class Chilopoda; order Scolopendromorpha; family Scolopendridae; genus Rhysida; species Rhysida immarginata. Next base: position 3,507,136 of record JAHWFO010066747.1, on the reverse strand, counting down.
GTAGTTTCTACACCAAATTCTCCAGTTCTGGGGGGAGGGCCAGACTTCCCTTTAAATGTACAGTATCTCCTATTGAGGAGACAGAGTTATCTCGGGAGCTTAAACCTACATCTTATAACCTTCTTAATGGCACTATTACAATGGAACCTTAATGGATTCTTTTGTCGCTTAGAAGACCTCAAGCTCTTAGTCAATAAGTTCTCCTTCTCCTTATTGGCTTTGCAAGAAACGTTCCTCTTGCCATCCCAGTCTCCTACCCTAAAAGGGCTTAATTTAATTAGGAAGGATTATACATCGGGAAATAAAGCCTGTGGTGGTGTTGCCATACTAGTCCAAAGATCTTTGCCTTTTACTACCATTAATTTAACATCTAATCTCCAGGCGGAAGCAGTTAGAGTCTTATTCAAAGATCTCTCACCTCTAACTGTATGTTCACTGTATCTACCTCCGGATCAATATACGGATGAAAATTCATTATCATCCTTGCTGTGTGAACTTCTAAGCCCCTTCCTTATTCTGGGTGATTTTAACGCCCATAATCCCATTTTGAGGTCTATAAAGCTCTCTAAAAGAGGATATATGATAGAGAAAGTTTTGAATGCTTTTAGCAATAATTTATTAAATGATGGCTCTCCAACATTCCTCCACTCAGCCAACGGTTCTCTGTCATGCATCGATCTATCTATATCCTCTTCATCTTGCACACCTAACTTAGCCTGGAGCGTATTCTCAGATTTACATGGTAGTGATCATTTTCCGATCAGTATTTCCCTGAGTTCTTCTACTTTTTCCAACCCTCTACCATTTTGGAAATAGGATAAAGCAAACTGGCAGGTCTTCCAATCCCATCTACAGTTTGAAAATAAAACATCCTCCATGTGGCAGAACAATCCATTCCTAAGTGTAGATCCTCTTCCACGAAAATTCCAGTGCCATGGTGGAATGAAGAATGTACCCTAGTGGTTCGAGAACATAAGAGAGCTCTCCGCATTTTTTCCGCACAACCAACTCTTGAGAACCTTGTCACTTACAAACAAAAAAGGGCCAGTTGTAAACTAATCATTTCCACAAATAAGAAACTCTGTTGGAGGGATTATATTTCCTCCATTAATAGGAACACTTCTCTTCAAACTATATGGAAAATGATTAGGAAAATAAATAGGAAAAGACTCCCGGATAAACTCTCTTCCCTCATTCAAAATTGTTGTATGTACTATGACTCGAATGAGGTAGCAAATATTCTTAGAAAAACATTTGCTGAGATTTCACGAATAAAAAATAGCAGTGCCTCCTTTCAAAGACGAAAACTTTTCGAGGAATCGCATGCTATAAATTTTAAATCCCGAAACCTCGAAAAATATAATCACCCGTTTACTTTACGGGAACTACATTATGCCCTTCGTTGCTCCAGAGATTCTGCTCCAGGTCCTGATGGAATCTTATACTCTTTCCTGCAACATCTGATGCAGGAAGCTTATGACCACCTTCTCTCGCTATATAATTACATCCTCACTTTAGGAGAAATTCCAACAATATGGAGAGGCAATTGTTATTGCTATTCCAAAACCAAATAAAGACCATTCTTGTCCTTCAAACTATCGACCAATAGCACTAACTAGCTGCATGTGCAAAGTCTTGGAAAGGATGGTCTCTGTCCGACTTATGTGGTATCTGGAAAAAAAACACCTGTTGTCCAGATTTCAGTGCGGTTTCCGCAAATCTCGCTCAGCTGTTGAGCATTTTCTTCGGTTGGAGCATGAGATTCATTTCGCACAGAGACATAGACAGCATGTCGTAGGGGTGTTCTTTGATCTGGAAAAAGCCCACGATACAACTTGGATGCATGGAATAGCAATACTTTTGCTGAAATACGGCCTTACAGGACGTCTTCCCTCTTCCTTGTGTAATTTCATGGCAAATAGAACCTTCCGAGTTCGCGTTGAGTCAACGCTCTCAGACCCTTTTACGCAGAATAATGGTGTCCCACAGGGAAGTGTGCTGAGTCCCTTCCTGTTCCTGATTGCTATTAATGAGGCTTGTTCACAACTTCCATCCACTATGAACTATTCCCTGTACGTTAACGACATCGCCATTTACTGTCGAGGGTCATCAATGTTCTTTATTGAGCGTCAACTGCAACTAGCCATCAACAAGCTGGTTACCTGGAGCAACGAAGTAGGCTTTAAATTTTCACCCCAAAATAAAAGGGCCGTCCACTTTTGTTATTTGAGAGATCTCCATCCAGACCCGGATCTTACACTATACGGATATCCTATCTTAGTGGTGGACTCCCATAAATTCTTGGGTCTGACCTTTGATAGGAAACTATCATGGCTCCCACATCTTCGTAATCTAAAAGCGAGATGCTTACAAGCCATGAATGTTTTGCGCACTATTTCCGCTACCAAATGGGGCACTGATAGGAAGATGCTCTTGTTTTTATACGGCTCCTTAGTTAGATCTAAATTAGACTATGGAAGTATTGTTTATGCCTCAGCTTCAAAGAGCACTTAGAACTGTTAGATCCCGTCCATAACCGAGGCATAAGAATTACCACAGGAGCTTTCCGTACAAGTCCGGTAGAGAGCCTTTATGTGGAGGCTTCTGAACCCCCATTATGGTTTAGAAGATCCAAACTCCTTCTCAAATATGCTCTTCGCGTATGTGGTGAAATTAGCATCCAGCTTTTGCCTGTTTTTTTTGATAAACCTAGTATCCCTCCCCATCACTTTTTTAGAAGCATCAATAATTGGTTCCAGAATCTTTTGGAGAGCCTGAACCTCTCATTTCCAGCCATGCATAGCCGAGAGGTCAGAGATGTCCCTCAGTGGATTCTCCCCCAACCAGATGTAAATTACAACTTATTTGCTAGGAAAAAATCAAACTTTATGGAAGCTGAAATTAACGCACTCTTTAAGGTTTTTTTAGAAACCCTCCCTGGTGGCTTCCACATATATACAGATGGGTCCAAATCAGAGGACGGAGCTAGCTGTGCATTCCTTATAGATAACAGTATATTTTCTTAACATTTGCCAAACGAGTTCTCCATCTTCTCAGCGGAATTGGTAGCGATAGCCAAAGCGTTAGAGTTCGCTTTTAATTATCCAAATTCCAACATCTGGATATTCACTGATTCACTGAGCGCTTTGCAATCTTTGGAATCATTTAATTCTATAAACCCTTTTGTTCAAAGAATCCAAGAATATCTTCATTATCTGGATTCACAAGGTACCAGTATTCATTTTGTCTGGATCCCTAGTCACATGGGTATCCTACAAAATAAATGGGTCGATAAGGCAGCAAAACACGCGATTACTCAGCTACCGATCTCTGAATTGCTTAAAATCCCCGAGCTTTTGTACCCGGTAATTTCCAAAAAACTCGGATCTTCTTGGCAGGATTCTTGGCCTCTGAACCCTGCTAATAAATTATTTGAAATAAAGCATGCCATCACATCATCACATCGTGGTCATTACCTTGTCTAACAAACAGGCGAGAAGATGTCGTTCTTACTCGGCTTAGGATTGGTCACAGCCGTCTTACTCACATCCATTTATTAAAAAAAACCCAGCGCCATTGTGTTCTTGTGGAGCAATGCTGACTATTAAGCATATTCTAACCCAGTGCCCTTTACACATTAGGTTACGACGCTCATTAGGGCTGAATCATTCCTTAGATTTTTTGTTGGGGAACAACCCCATAATTTTTAAAAAAGTGTTTCTTTTTTAAAAAATTATTCATGTTTTTAAATTTATATAGTCATCCTTTTATTGCTTTTGCATTGTATATATTTGATCATTAAGTATAGGTTTCATTTAGTGCCATTTATACACTAATCATATTCATCAGTTTTTATCAGGGAACAACTCAGAAGAAAATAGGATTTAATCATCTATTTTATAGTAAGTTAGTGCCCTTTACACACTAATGATTTGCACAGCCTTGTACTAATATTCCTTAGTACGGGAGAACCCTGGGGAAAAATGTGTGTTTTTAAATTTATTAGAAATTTTAAAATCTCATAGTCATAATTTTTATTGTTTTTCCATCTTTGTCATTCAAGTTTTTATATTTTTTTTTCATCTGATTTTTTAAAACTTTTGGCCCATAAACTGTGGGTTTTTAAACTTTCTCTCGGGCGCAAAATGGCCATAGCAGCCGACGCCCTAAAATTCCAACCAACCAACCAACCAACCAACCAACCATTACCCAAGCCTCATGACCATAGGTGAGAATGGGGACAAAGATAGATTTGAAGATGGAGAGCTTGGCTTTGTTACCCACCTCGCGTTTCGTTACCACGGATCGCCACAGTTCACATCTGACACAGCCTGCTGCACGGATCCGAGCATCCAATTCTTTCTGTTGCCAAACATCACTCGTGAATGCAATCCCGAGATACTTGAATTTCTCCACCTGTCCCAATGAGGCTCCCCTAACATGGAGAGCGCACTGACCAGGCTGTCTTGAAAGGACCAGAATCTCAGTTTTAGCCACATTGATCTTCATCACAGCTTCCTCACATTTGGCTGCAAACCGGTCTAGTGCATGCTGAAGGTTCATGCGAGAAAATCCAAGGAGGACAAGGTCATCAGCAAAGAGCAACCTCTCCACCAGGTAGTCGCCCACACAAACATGCTCATTGCCTCAACTGCCCTTGTCTATCCAGTTCATAAAGATAATGAACAAGAGGGGCGACAGTACACACCCTTGGCGGAGCCCAACACCCATGGTGAACGGTCTTGACTTCATGCCATTTATCCGACACACATCTCAGAGCTTTTGTACAGAGACGTGATAGCAACCAGTAATTTCCCATTTATTCCATACTTTTGCAACACTTGCCAGAGCTTCTCCCGAGGAACTCTGTCATATGCTTTTTCGAGGTCCACAAAGCAAGCGTAGACCTCTTTTGCATACTCCCAGGATTTCTCAAAGACTTGCCTTAAAGCAAAGGTGTGATCCATTGTGCTTCGGCCATGTCGGAAACCACACTGCTCCCCCAACAGTTTGGAGTCGACTATTTCCCGACTTCTCTTCTCCAGACACTTAGCGTACATTTTCCCAGGAATGCTGAGCAAAGAGATGCCTTGATAGTTGTAATCTCTCTGATCTCCCTTTTTGAAGATAAGGACCACAATTCCTGTCTGCCATTGCTTAGGGCCCTGGTCAGATATCCAAGCAACCTGACACACCCGAGTCAGCCACAGGATAGCAACCTGATTTAAGGTCTTTAACATCTCGGACCGGATTTCTTCATGACGTGCAGCTCTGCCAGTCTTCAGGGACTTAATTGCCCATCTGACTTCTGCTTCAGTGATATTCTCGTGACTATTCTCTGTTCCAAGGTGCATTTCATGTACCTGAATTGTTGCCATCACCGGATTAAGAAGAGATGCAAAGTATTCCTTCCATCTATGCAATACACTCTCCTCCGTTTTCATAAGCCTCCCACGTGAACTTTTAATAGTTTGTGAAGAGACATCTTTCTAAGGAGATAGCGCATGGTACCTTGGGAGAATACCTTCTTTGCTGAATCATAGTCTGACTCCAATTTCTTCCCGAACTTCTCCCAGGACTTGTCTTTAACTGTTGGTACAGCCTCAGCTGCTGCTTTTTGCGCCCCTGTGTACCATATTCTACTCGTAAATGACTTATTTGCAAGTCATAGCAAATAGGCTTCCTTCTTTGCCTGGATAGCTTCTTGGACTGCACCGTTCCACCCTGCAGTACTTTTCTCACTGTCTTGCACCACACAGCAGCTTACGACCACAGCACATTACAGCCTAAGTTATCACAACAGTTTTAAAAAACTGCCACTCCTCTTCAACAGTACCACGATCACCTGGTAGTTCTTTGAAACTTGAAGATATGTTATTTGATGCACCAAATCTTTCTCACACTCTATCTTCCAATGCCTCCCATTCGATGCGTCAAATCTGTCTGGATCAAATATTTCACTTGATTAGCATGGATTCAGAGAACTGCAAAGTGCAGACAACCAAGTGGTGTTCAATTGATAGTTCTGTCCCTATCCTCACACGAGTATCCAACACTGATTGGAATAAGTCAGCTGACACGATTACAATATCAGTGATTTCTGGTACTAGATATAGTTATGGACATCCCTGTGCTGGAACAAGGTGTTCGTGATATAAAGTCCGTTGTAATGGTCCGGGTTTATGGTATGAATTTAAATGTCTAATTAGGGATTTACGACTGCACTATTAATTTTGATTACTAATTAAAATATTAAACTCGGTCTACATTTAATATTTCTCCTCATTAGGTTCGTGCCAGGAAGATTTTAGGAAGGATAAACGACTCATTCAAACAATAACAAATCAATTTATTCTAAGCAAGGATTGAATAATTAAATAATACATAAAACCAGATATTTGGATACTAACAAAAACCAACAAACTATAGCAAATAAAGATAACCCAATAAAATGCTTTTAATTCCATCTGTCAGTTCAAAACATATCAAAAGAATATGCATTTTGGGCCAAAGGGGATAAAGCATACCTGCACTGGTATCGGCTGGTCGTGCATCTGATTGGGGATCTTGCTTCCGTCTGGGAATGGTGGAATCTTCGTTACTTTGTAGCAGTTTCTTACTTCTGAGTATCGCGAATGAGCGTGCTTTGGAAAACCTGTACTGAAGGGGAATCATTGTTAAAGCAGGGTCACTGCATGGTTTATATCTCGTTACAAAAACCTCGGAATCGAGTAAGCATAAGAAAATTTATATAACGTGAATAAATCATGAAAAATATAAAATACAACAATTTAGAATGTCTGCCGAAATCCTAGAGGATAGCTGGATAGACTACAATGGGCTTTGCAGGAAATTCTGGATTGCTAAGATCCAGGGCCCACTTACACTGCCTGCAGAACTCGGACAGAGTTGCTAATTAAAAAGCCGCTAGGCTATCGATGATGCACGTCTCATCTTTGATGGATAGACTCAGATAGACTGCCTTTCTCCTCTCGGGTTTGCTAGTTAAAGGAGGCTGGAAACGTCCAAGAATCACGTGCCAACTTTATAATGTCACCTGCTAAACCTGAGGGGGTCACTCTGAGTGGTCAATCTGAGTTCATTTGGGATTTCTTCCCCTCCATCCCATCTGCTTGTCTGTCTCCATCTTCGCGTCTCTGGGACCCTTTGGGTCACTGACTTAATAGCTTGAAGCAATTAGGGTCTCCTTCCACATATTCCAACGGACAGTTCTTCATTTTCCCTCTCTTTATTCAACCCTAGCGGTTCATTTGTATAGGGTTGCACTGATTTCCTAAAATGTGTCATAATTTCCCAAAGAATGCTAATGGATTTGAGAGCGTTCTTTCCCGCTTGGTGAATGCCTGTATAGATCACAGGGAGGTGGACATCAACCCTGTTTCTCACAAAGAAGAAGGGAAAGCAGATGTCTGGCTGGTCATAACCAATTAACAGAAGTCGTTCATCCAGAAAACTAACTGAAAAAACTAATATCCCAACTTGGCTTTCCTTTAGAAAAGGTTTTAATAAAACAAATCCAGCTAAGTAATAATTTGTCTTTTAAATGCAAATATTCTGACATTAATAATTTAAGATAAAATCTGATGATTAGTGGATACTCGGCATTAAACTATTTCCTTATTTTAGTTAACTGGAATCTAAATATTTCGAATGTTATTTCCATATCTTGGCTAATTTGCATGGGTATTAAAGTGTGACCTTACACCATTGTTACAAAAGAGATCCAACAAGCACCTCCCATTTGCATTTAAATCAGTGTCACTGTTCCTCCCAATCACGCCTTTCCACATTTGGTCATCAGTCCCTACGTGTGCATTGAAGTCGCCCACCAAGATGACAGATTCTGTACTCCCTCTCCTGCTAAGAAGTGGCTACTCTGTGACCGTTCCTCTATCTGAAGCCTCAGAAGATACAGTCTTCCACCTAAAAGAGTCCAATCTACAACATAATCTGCCAGCTGGGGACTTGTGAGTATCCCCACTACCCCCTGGGCAGTCATGTTAGGGTCACCTGAGTAGAAGCGCTTCCACCTTCCTTCTAAGTCCACAGTTCCAGAACCTGGACGTTTCGTAGAGGTAATACCTATGATATCCAGTCGATATTGTTTGAATTCCTCCACTAACTCGGATTCCTTTCCTGTTATGGAGAATACGTTCCAAGTGCTGATTGAAAGCACCCAGTCCTATTGTCGCCTTACCCGTTTCTCCTACTGGATAAAGGCATGCGCTGTCCCAGACCGTTTCCCCAAGCGCATAGCGAGATAACAGTCGGGAGAATGTGGACTATTTTTCAAATGGGAGCCTCTGCCTAACTCCCAAACGCGGGTGACTTTAACCTGCGCCACACGCGATGCAGTATGAATTCTCTCAGTCGTCGATAATGGTCTTTACTATTATCACAAACTGAAGAAGCTGGGTAAAAAAGGCAAAACGGTTGTTCATTTTAATCAATAAATTATGTATTGAAAACCATCTATCTCTTTCACAACTTTGCAATGTATAGGGATAAAAAGTTTGGCACAGTTTGAATAGACAATAAGCATTAGCACTACTCGCCATTTAAGAGATCTGAGTATCAGAGTAGCTTTGGCGATACAGAAGGGCAACATGATGTAGAAATTATGTCTTCGACCGTCTGTATATAGATTATCATTTTATTACTGTATGTAATAATTTATGTAGAAGAGTATGCGACTTTGGTAACAGTAACAAGCCAATCGTGTGATTTTTAACCGTAACATGAAAAATGCATGTTTGACATAGGCAACAGAATAAACCATTTTGGGAAAAAAACGAAACTTAATTCAGTCGTTTCGTGAACTATCTTCTGTCGAATTTAATGTGATCCGTCATTCCGTCATTTTTATAAGTTTTCAGTTCTAAAGATGTCACAAAGCATCATTTATCGAATTGTCATGATGGAATGAGAGCTATTTACAGGTGGAAAGTCAGCTGATAGAAGCCAGACACTGGGTGCCATGAAGTGTCATTTTCTTATTGGATTAGATTTCAGCATTATGAAAAGTATTGGAAAAAGGCAAACCCAAGACGGTCTGCAAACAGAGATTCAATCACAGCAAGACTTTGGAATCCAATACAGAGTAGAGGCTCCATTTTGGTAATTAACATTTCTTCTCCAGCACACCCACCATCCCTCCCAGATTGAGGCCTGGATTCAGTCTCGAGTTTTTATATCATTCGAGTTCTTATCGTGAGAAAACGGGACATAGTAAATACAGCAAAACTTGTGAAGAAAGCATTACATTTGACGGAGGTTGATTGATGTTCTGATAGGCATAGATGGCGATAACTCATTTAAATCTCAAGTTAATGTTAATGTTGGTGATGCGTTCCATTTCTTAAACAATAACTTTTCATACATAGACGTGGACAATATACAAGGTCTTTATAATTAAAATTCCAATTTGACATGGCCATAAAAAACAACTACTGGATCACAAAAGCTATAATACTTGGTAATATTATACAAGAAGGCATGGGAAGTTCATACCCACCAAAAAAAAAAATTAGTTCAAAAGGTCACCACCAGCATGGAATGGCGCTCTATGTAATGTTCGTATACGAAATTACATACGAAGACACAGGTTAACAAGTCTTTAATCGTTACTAAAATTAGTTACATGTTGAATGTGGCCTCCACCATTTACTGAAAGCAGGTTACACCGGATTACTGCGTTCTCAACTGTAGCTCGTAGCATATCAGGAGGAATATTGTGCACCTGTCGGCGTATCACATCTTTCAGTTCCGCCAAATTCCTGACGTTATCACCATAAACAGTGGCTTTGAGGTAACCCCAGAGCCAGAAGTCAAAGGGGTTGTTATCTGGTAACCGGGGTGGCCAAGAAAAGGGGAAGTTTCGGCCTATAATCCGTTCATCTGTGAAATGTTGCTGAAGTAACTGTTTGGCACATGTACCAATATGAGGTGGAGCCCCATCCTGCATAAAAATCGTTGTGTCTAAAATGCCACGTTGCTGAAGTTCTGGTATCACAAAACTTCTTAGCTTCGACACCATGCGAGCAGCAGTCACAGTGCATGTCACGAGTCCATTTCTCGACTGCTCTTCAAAAAAATACGGTCCAATTATGACATTTGCTGTCAAACCACACCATACGGTAACTTTAGGAGAATACAATGGAATTTGGTGGAGAACATGAGGGAGACTGGTGGCCCAAATCCTGCAGTTATGGGTGTTGACATCCCCATTCAGGTAAAAAAGGGGCTCGTCCGTCCACAAAATGTTCCATGGCCAATGCTCATCCACCTCCATCATGGCAAGGAATTCCAATGCAAAGGTTTCTCTACGAGGAAGATCGTTAGGTTCGAGTTGTTGGACAAGGTGGTAAGTCCATTCGACGTGCAACAGCACTTACGCTGCACGCCCCTTGTGAGGTTTCCATTTTTGCTTCCTCTATGGCTACTGAAATAGCCTCCATGGTTGCCTCAGAGACGGGTTTCCTTCCTCGGCCAGGTGCTACCGATAACAAACCTGCGGCTTCAAACTTTGTCATCATCTTCTTCAAACTCTGCGATGTCATTGGCCCCCGACGTACATTATTCGTCGAACGGTACGATAATGTTGCAAAGCCGATAATGTACATTGCTATTGCATTCATAATAACATTTAACCAGAAACGCACGATCTTGCATGGTAACAGGCATCGTCGACTAGTGACAAATGAGGCGTACTGACAAGGAGGCTCCTTTCTTATTTCTGAAAACCAAATGACTTGTAAAGCGCATGTGCATATACCACATTGTTAACCTGTGTCTTCGTGTCTAATTTCGTATACGAATATTGCATAGAGCGCCATTCCATGGTGGTGGTGACTTTTTGAACCAATTTTTTTTTTTGGTGGGCATGAACTTCCCATGCCCTCTTTTTATGATATTACCAAGTATTTTAGCTTTTGGTCCAATAGGTTTTCTTTATGGCATGTCAAAATGGAACTTTAATTATAAAGACCTTGTACTTTAAAAAGGAGGAAAACAGACTGCATATTAACTAGTATACTTACTCGATTTGATCGTCCCGGGATGCGGTGCCGTCGCATTAAGATTAGAAAGGCGTCTCCGCTAAATCTCTTCGTAGATTGGAGACTGCCCCATTAACAAGTGGCGAAAATAACCCCAAGATCATCTCAATTCATCAATTCCCAGTCACCCATAGATGGAATGGTCTTAGATGTTTGCATATACATTCTACTCTAAATCAGCTACTACCCTCAAAAGATCAAATTTTCCGCTTAGTTTTGTTATGCATATTGAATCATGGGCTTTGAATAACAATATGGCAGAAAAATCCCATACTTTCCCGAAGTATTTCGAGCAATCTACTAAGTGAATCAAAAATTCGTTCGTACTTTAACACTATATTTGGCAATTTGTGTCTCAGTGTTACACAATTCATTATTTTTTATATTTGTACTTATTTTGTACAAAATTTTCTCTACGTTTTCTTGTATCATTTTCATTGATTTCATTTAACTGTTCGTTGCTTCATATCAAAACATAACACCCAATTCGGGCCATTTTGCGTTACCTCGGGGGGAGGGAGGCAACGGAATGTCAACGAACACAGACATAAAAATGATTCAAACGCTTCAAGGAAGATAACACCAGTATCGAAGACTAATCAAGATGCGGATGGCCATCTGTTGTCGAAGATTAAGGTCTGCGCAAACTGATTAAATAGTAGCAAAGCAACAAAATACCATCTAAGAAAGTTGACAGAAATGCCCCATCCAAAAGCACCATCAATCAGTGCCTTCAAGCATCAATCAACACTTCATCAAGCTGTCGAGAAATTCCCCAAAATATGACACCTGTCCAGATAACGTTAAGTGGATATTTGCTAAAAACTGCTGGATAACCTCCCCCCCCCCCCCCAACACCAGATATCAGTTTCTGGCGCTGGATTGTTAACTGGAGATGAAAAATGTATTTATATCAGAAAACCGCATAATGGAAAGCAGTGCCTTCATCCCAAACAGCTTCGAAACCAGTTTCAAACGCGGATAGTTCCAACACAAGACCATATACAGTGTTTGATGGAATTTCGATGGGATGTCGCATTTCAAGCTTGTTTCAAGTGGGCACAATGTAAACAATAATCTCTTCAGCCCAACAATTGCCGAGAGTTTCTGCTGCCCTCAAGGCTGCTATCCAGCTCTGGTCAATTGAAGAACATACTTCTGCAGCATGGCAACCTCTCAGCACACACGGCTAATCTGATCAAGACCAAACTCCAGGAACTTAAAGGAACTATAGTGCTATTCTCCCTTACGTACAACATAGACCTTCAGACTACTATCTCTTCCATTCCATGGCCCACTCCTTGCGCCTTCGATGGAAATTACTTCGATGAATAAGATTTATTAAGTAGAACTAAATTAGATAAAATATAGAAGCACAATATAATACTTTATAAGAGAGGAAGCCACACTTTATATGAGACTCGTGGAAACTTGGTATCAACAGTTAGATGTTGCAAGGAATAATTGGATGAGCATATTAGAAGAAAAGCTTAGCGTAATATGACGCAATGACATTGTTTTCGAAATAAGCTGAAGCAGAATGCAGGTTTTCTTTTTGCCATGGTTAAATCTAATGAATGAATGGAGAAATTTAGGGCTGATTTTGGATTCATTAGAGCCTAGATAGATAAAATTCGATAAATAAACAGTTTTCTTTGAACTTTTCATTTTGGATGAAAAATACGAACGTACTTTATTTTTTATTTAGTATATATACTTCCAAAAGTAGATGAATATTTCCTGACACAGTAAATTAGATCAGTTTACTTAGCACATAAGACCCACTTCTACCAATAAAAATATTCTTACCAATGTGAGCTTCAAGTAATAATAATGAAGATGGAAAAATTCGGAAGAAATTGAATACAAAATGAAATACAGTTAAACAATCAGCAACATAAAAGGCAATGCGATCTTTAAGGGACGTTCTCACACACAGTCGTAATTTAAAAGATTACTAGTCGCAAATTTTAAGTGCGAAAATTTTAAAGCAAGAAAATAGTCAATTCATATAGTTGGATATATTTTAAAGTCAATTGAATCAACACAAAATGAAGTGGTAAACAAACTATTTACATCAAATCATGCTCTTTTGATATTCTGAAATTTTTCATTACACTTAATACTTAAAGGTTTATTGCAGGAAAAGAGAAACGTCTAAACGATTATACTAAGAAAATGTAATGTTGACTAAAATTTTTAAGGCGTCCCACGATAAAATAAAACTGAAAAGAATGCGGAAAAATGTAAAACGAATACAATTTTTATTAATGTGGCTAGTTCAAGCCAAAGTGAAATTATCAGAAAGCAAACTTATCTCCATATTAATTTCAACATCGCATTTATATAATAACAGTGCGGAAGAGAATTTTTTTTTGAATAACAAATTCTGCTGACCTACTGGAGTGAAAGTGAAGACCACCAAATTAAATTTAAGGATTGCAATAAAGTTTATAAGATAAAATATTTCGGAATTACAGACTCAGGTATAAAGTATATTTCAAGTTTAGTCAAATATGCAATTGAATCATTAGAGAGGAGTTGGCATTTCCTCAAACTCCATAAAAACAGCATTATGCCAAAACAATTTACGAATGAATTGGATAAAGAATTGCATTACACTGGCCAGTAACATTGTACACTAAAGAACGTTTTACATAGTAATACAATGACTAGTTCAAAAAATAAAGAGATTATTGCTAATTGAAAACTAACGGATCACACATTCAGTTTGCTTTCTTACCAGGATTACAGGTTCGCGTCAATATTGTTGTATAGATAAAATTAAAATCATTAATTAACGAAACTAGAATCATTTAGCTTTTTCTCACCTTCTTCTAACTAACGCTTTATTAATAAACAGAAATAAACAGGACGAGACTGTTGATAATAATACCAAGAAAGAAGACACAAAACTTGTTGTCCACATATAATTTTATAAACAGCTTGGATACGCATTTCCACCAAACTGTGATCATCATTCAGTAAAAATACAGAGCAAAACAGGTCACAGTCGTTTAAATAACAAGGAACAGCCACTTGCATAATTGAAAAAAAATAACCTATCATAAAATACAAATGGGAATTGAATTAAAAACAGAACCGCCAATCCTAAACCTGAGTGAAATCGTAACTGAAACAGCCAAAGAGGCTGGTGTAAACTATTGATCCTTATTAAATCTATATACGAAAATTAGATCCTTTTCGACTGTTGAAGGAGATAGATAAATGCAAATTCTATTCTATAGACCACTTCCACGGGGTAATAAAATAATAAACATTATTTGAATGAAAACCACAATCTCAGAATTCTAATTAAATGAGAAAGAAAAAAAACACTATCATTATATCTATTTAAATCAGATTAATGTAGCTTGAATTAATTTGGATATTCTGCTTATCGCCCTCACGGCTTTTGTCAAATGCTCCGCAGGGAGGAAGAGTTTAAATATTAGACTAATAGCTAATACTATTCTAAATGAAATTTTATAAAAAAAAATAAAATAATAAAAAAGCAGGCTATTTATTATTCTTAAATGTTCGTTTCAAATTAGGCTTTAAACTCGTTTCCTTCATAAATGGGAAATGTCGTAATGTAAACCGAATTCGTTAAAATGAGTTTTATAAGTTCTAGAAGTACAGGATTTTATATTTGCTAATTACATTATCCGTAGGCCTGATTTTAATTTCAGTGGATTTAATTTTTGACTTGACACTTAGCAAATTCATATGCTCATTGGTTTCACTTTTGCGTGCTTCTTTTGAAAATTTCTAGTTTTCTCTCACCTTGAAAAAGAGTTCTCATTATTGTATATAGACCTAGGAAATGAATAGAATCTCCTTATTCCAAATAAATTTGATTAAGCCAGTAATTGGTTGATGCTAATTACTGAAGATCTGTACAACAATCATGCTGCGACCGTCACTTAACGATTTCGACACAACTGCGATGGCCTTCTAGGTTTTGCTCTCATTACAAGGGGAGGCGGGGGCAACTACGAATCTAATAGAGTTCGTGCGCAAAAGATGGCAGCACCAGTAAAATTAGCACTTTTGTGTCAAAATTCGACATTAATGGTTAGAATTGAACAGACAACTATGTAAATCAAAAGTTAAAAATACGAGCGTTTTTCTTTTATTTTTTCCTTTGAATGAAGAAAAACGGGTAAAAAATGACAGATTTTAAATTTTATTCATGTTAAATGTGTTAATTTTGTGACATGCCATGCCAGTTTTGATACATTCGCTCGGCGGAGGTAGTGGTTTTTGTGTTGGGTTTAAGTTTGTGTTTTTTTTAATTATTTTTTTTTTGGCTTGTTGTTTTGTTTTGTCCGTGTGTATGGGTGGTTATGAGAATTGTTTTTTAGTGGTAGGAGAGGTGAACAGGTGGAGGTGTGCGTGGATGTGTGTGTACGTTTTCTTCGTGGAACATTATGCGTTTGTTTTGTTTAAGTGGGGATGCATCTAAGTGCAGTGCGCTGTTTTTTGTTTTAAGACCTCGTTGTTGTAAATTTCTTATTTAAAGTTTTATTGTTGCTGTTTATTGTAAGTTTAAGTTTTTTTGGATCCTTATTGCGTGGCCGTTGTCGCGTTGTTAATGAGCGACAACGTTCGCGCATTGTTGAGGCTGTCATTGTTTTCTCGGCGAACACGTTTTCCGAGAAGATGATGACAGCCTCTCTTGGCATTGTTAATGACGTGTGTTATCTGTGGAATGTTTTTTTTTGTTTGGAAAAACCTAAGAGAGAAAGACCGAAGGCGAGGAGCCATATTGAAAAAGGAATATCGCTATCGCGATTGAGAGTGTTTTATTGTGCGTCCATCTCGAATTGAACTAGATTAAAGTTCTTTTAAAGCTTTGTGTGACATTGCAACAGGACTATTTGGTTAATAAACTGGATTATGTAACCGTTATTTATTTTGGCTCTCTGGTAAACCCTGGAACGTGACTGTGGCAACATTGGAGAGCGCCGATCTGCGTCGAAGGTTAAGCTCGCCTCTTGTGCCTTGTAGTTGTCTGCTAAAATCGTGAGTGACTTTGACTTTCTTCTCCCGGCCAATGAGAGTGTGATTTGCCACCCTGTTACGGCTTAGTGAACCCGCCTGTCGTTCCGTTCGCAAAAACTCTGCTATTTTTGTGATGGAACTATAAGGTCCGAAGCGCAAAGCAGAGGGAGGGAGCCATATAAGTTGTGGGAACAATTGTGGACAGTTTTGCCTAATTGATTGGAGCCCTGCAAGAAAATATGCATTTGTAATTTTATTCTAATTAGTTGTGATTTTTTTTAATAATAGTCATTCCATTTTCACTTTCGGTATCATCCCTGATGATTCCGATTCAGAAAGACCATGAGATCTAATCATGTGTTCTCCACAAAAGGTTCTTCATCTATACTTGTGCTAATTTTCAAGGTTCTTAAACGTTTGGGGCAGTGTCGAAATAAAGAGGGCAGATGAGCGCTGTGACCGACCTGGCCTTGCCATTTCGGAGGAGATAGCTGCACAAAATTGATCACATACGTAGAGACAAATTTTTTTTTTTTTAATTTCAGCATATCTTTTCAAATCATAAGTTTTTAAGTCGATTTCAGAAAAAAAATTTTTTAGTTTGGAAACCGAATACACAGGCCTTCACTTTTAGTGAGTGGTAAGCCAAAAGTTAAGGACCAAAAAGCTGATACTATAAGAGATAAGATCAATTTCCCATAATTTTTTATAAGGAATGATGTATGTTTTCGCTGTACGGGGTAAAAGGAGGTGATAGCCCCCTTTGTAGAGAGGCTGGGCTTTGAATTGCCAGTTTGTTGGTTTTGCCAATGGTTATTGGTAAGCTGCGTCTGGGAATCACCTTGCGCGGGACCGGGCCATAGGGGTTACCGTGACTCCCCCCTAGGCTTACTAAAGGAGTCAACTGATGCATGCTGATCGCCCGTCTTAGGAGTATTTGGCAGCCCGGGTTCCCATAAGCGCTGTCCAGCCGTAGGCAGTACACATGGCCCTTTTTGAGTACCCGTTTGTGTGCAAGAGTAGTTTTGGCTCATAAGCAGCGTGGCTGAGGACTGTTTGTTCTCGGTCCCCATTTCTTTATCATGAAGCTTCACCTGACCGTACGGCCAAAGTGACCTGAGGTTGTCCGCCGTGCACTATAGCTAGTAGTGCTGCTTATAATTTGAGTTAATTGAGGGGCCCCTCCAGTTTAACGGAGTGTACTGTTGGTTTTTTAGTGATTACAGGCGCTGCACTGGGTGTAAATGGTATTTTGTGTCATTGGATTAGAAGCTAATAAAAGGACATTTTTTATTTTTAAAAGTGAGTGTTTTAGTGCTTTACCCGTGTGCCTATGCGTGTCCCTCTAAGCGATGCCCGAACTCCTACTGGGCCCAACCCTGTGGTCCATCTAGAACAGATTTAGAGCCACGTGTCATAGGGAGGGAGGGTTCGTCACAATTTGATTACTACTTGTTTTTAGAGTAAATAAAGAAATGTGTTCAAGCCAACAAAAAATTTGTGGAATTCAAAGTGTAGACTTCTCCAACTTTTTTAGAAAGTCAAAAAGGGAAAAAATTAAAGGATTCTATTCATGTCCTTAATGTCGTGGAAATAAATCTTAAAATACAATGTGTTTGTATTCCTCTTTATAACATTACATTACACCCATAAGCGCAACAATTAACGTTGCCACGCTTCTTCTGGTTGTTTTCTGACATTGGGTTTTCCAATAGAATAATACAATGCCTTTAAACCTTTAAACCTTTCTTAGGAGCTTTAGCAAAAAACTACATATTAGAATGCACGCTTGGTCTATACGTTTATCCGGCCGTCCTCCGTTTGCATGTAAAGCGTGGTTCCCATATGCGTAAAAACAACGGCAGAAACGAAACCACAGAGCAGAAAAATTTTATGATGTCACTTCCCGTTTTCGTCTCTTCTGCCCGACTGAAAATTTCTGCTTTTTAGAGTTGGGTTGAGTTCAACTTTGTGGCACAAACAGGGCAGAAACGATTGCTCAGCCAATAGAAAACGATTTCTGCAGTGACGTCACAGTGACGTCCTCTCTCTCTCACACAAAATAAAAATGTCGGACACTCAGCTCACAAAGGTGAAGAGGCCGAGAAAGAAAATTGATATAGAAGCGCTAATAGAAGAGTTGCGAAATATATATTTATTAATTAGTCCAATTAAATTGAATAAACAACAATTGAATGCAAAAATTCGATGTGATGATTGATGAGGATTGAACGAACTGTGTATGTACAGTATGCAGTGGAAGCCGACCGTTTAGAACGATCGACGGCTTCGGTGCAGTGCATTTGTGTTGGGCAAAATTTCTGCTATCTTATCCTTTTGAGTTTCTGCCTTGTGGGACACCTGCAGGAGCAGAAAGTAAAAAGGCAGAAAAAAATACGCCCTGGTTTATGCTCTCTTGTTTTCTGCCAATGGGAACCACGCTTAACTTGAAAACGGATTAACTTTTTCAAATCCTGTTTTCAGAAATATGACCATCAAGGTCTTAGCTCGGCTGTTTCAACTATTCAGGCTTTTTTCGTAGACCCCTTCAAGTCGAATTCACTATACTCCGTCCGACGAAAGTTGACAGGGCGTGTCCAGTTAAATTTCAGCTCTCAATTGTTTAGGCATTGTTGCAAAATAAAATTAACAATGTCTAACAATTGAAATTGGAAATTTAATTGGGCACGCCCATTCAACTTTCGCTGGACAGAGATAAGATAATGGCATATCATATAACAATCGATTTTTCAAGAAAAAGTACACTATCTTTCTGTTCGTCTTTTAAGCATTGTTGACATAGGCACGCGCACGTGATAATCGCTTTGTCAAGGCTCAATAACCAACACCTCCTAGAAAGAAAGCCTGTGCACTGAAATATCATACATTGTTACATGAACAGAAGAAGTCATAATTTAGGACTTATTATTGTTAATCGTACTTCTACCAATAATAAAGGGCCATCCATAAATTACGTCCACGTTAAGGGGAAGGGAGGGGGTCAACAAAGTGTGACATCGTGTGATAAGGGGGGGGGG